>JASDQU010012260.1:125438-139766 GCA_032191745.1 Picea mariana
GATGAGGTACCTTAAGGGTACAATAGATTGTGGTCTCATCTATGATGGAGATCATGATTTCACATTGAGTGGATATACTGATGCAGATTGGGCAGGAAGTGTTTCTGACAGGAAAAACACTTCAGGATGCTGTTTCAGTTTGGGATCAACTATGATCTCATGGCAGAGTAGGAAGAAATCCAGCATTACTCTCAGCATAGCGAAAGTAGAATACATTGTTGCATGTTCTGCCAGCTGCGAAGCTATATGGCTTTGAAAGTTGCTGACCGGTCTATTTGACCTAGAGATGGAAGCAACCATGATCCTATGTGACAACCAGAGCTGCATAAATATGACAAAGAATCCTATATTCCATGACAGGTCAAAGCACATAGAGATCCGATATCATTACATCTGTGACATGGTGTAGAGAGGAGCCTTAAAGCTCCCATACATTAGCACGGATAAACATGTTGCTGATGTGTTGACCAAACCTTTATATCGTGTAAATTTTGAGAACTTTCAAGATAAGCTTGGTATATTCTGAAAGGACCTTCCTCGAAAGGGGGAGTAGTTGTTGTGATGAGACATATCTGTCTTCTGACTTGATGGTTGTGATGCAAAGAAAGATGATGTGATGTGACTTGTACTGTGCTTCCTGCCGGATAGCTGTGACGTAAAGCTAGTCTACTATCCTGCTTCTAACCTGATGGTTGTGACATAAAAAAAGACGAGTACCTTGCTTCCAACCTGATGGTTGTGACGTAAAGCAAGATAATGAGATGAGACTAGCACTGTGATTCCAGCTGGATAGCTGTGACGTAAAGCCAGTCTAGTATCCTTATGATGTAAAGTAGGACGAGTACCTTGCTTCCGACCAGATGGTTGTGACGTAAAGAAGGACGAGTACCTTGCTTCCGACTGGATGGTTGTGACATAAAGCAAGATGATGATGTGACTAGTACTGTGCTTTCGACTAGATAGCTGTGATGTAAATTCAGTCTAGTATCCTGCTTCCGACCTGATGGTTGTGACGTAAAGCAGGATGAGTACCTTTCTTCCGACCAGATGGTTGTGACATAAAGAAGGACGAGTACCTTGCTTCCGTCTGGATGGTTGTGATGTAAAGAAAGATGATGATGTGTCTAGTACTGTGCTTCCAAATGGATAGTTGTGACGTAAAGCCATTCTAGTATCCTGCTTCCGACCTGATGGTTGTGACGTAAAGCAGGACGAGTACCTTGCTTCCGACCAGATGGTTGTGACGTAAAGCAAGATGATGATGTGACTAGTACTATGCTTCCGGTTGGATAGCTGTGACGTAAAGCCAGTCTAGTATCCTGCTTTTAATCTGATGGTTGTGACTTAAAGCAAGATGAGTACCTTGCTTCTGACTGGATGGTTGTGACGTAAAGCAAGATGATGATGTGACTAGTACTATGCTTCCAACTGGATAGCTGTGACATAAAGCTAGTCTAGTATCCTGCTTCTGACCCGATGGTGGTGACGTAAAGCAGGATGAGCATCTTGATTCCATCTTGACAACTGTGATGTAAAGCAAGACGATGAGATGAGACTAGAACTGTGCTTCTGGCTGGATAGTTGTGACGTAAATCTAGTCTAGTATTATTATTATGAGCCAACCTCGTGCTATGATGATGATGATGATGTATTAGTTTTATACTAATACATACTGATGTAGATGATGATTGCATTCCTTTGAGAATGACGATTCTTTCGATGAAGAAAACTTCCAATTATTTATAGATATGCCAGTCAGTGTTCCAAGATGATATTAATGATGTTGTCCTCTCACCCACTTGATGTTGTTGATGATAAAGGCCTCTCTCTCTTGCCTAATGCTGTTGAAGAATACCCTTCTTGTTAAGGGGGAGTGTTAAAATAATGTAACTGCAAAGTGTATTCTTATTATTATTTGATATATTATTCATTGGATCAATCCCCATTGTGGATTGATCATGTCGGTTATTATAAAGGACCAAATCCCCTTTTGCGGATTGGTTAAAAGATAATTGTAATAGGCAGAACAAGAAGTCGGCCCCAGAAGATATTAAAGAGGCCCTGCAATATATTAAAGGTGGTTATAACCACCCAGTTGGAGAAGTCGACCCTCGCAGTGAAGAGACACTTCACACGTGCCAATATTGTATAAGTAAGGAGGCTAGTGCCTCACTTAGACACACAACTCACTTTCTCATTTGAGAGACAAGTTTCAGAATTGCAGTTAGAGAAGAAGGAGAGAGAGTGGCGCATCTTTGGGAGAGGAACTTCTGTTTTAGTTTGAGTTATCTCTTGGCATTGTATTGGCTATCTATAATAAGGAAGTTTTGCTGGGTTTTCTTCCCCTAGAGGGTTTCCCAGGATAAATGTTGTGTCTCTTGTGATTGTGTATTTCTCAGTGATCTTGTATTATGCTATTGTTATCTAATGAAATGCAAAGAACTATAATAATGGCTTAAACATTAACACTGATGAGGATCCCAATTACGATATGGAAGGATATCTTTGAGTGTTTCCTTTACAACAATTATATGATGTTATTAATAATTTTTATGCTTGGCAACAAGATGATGATGTAATTACAAAAGTTTTCCAAGCACCCAAGGATGATCCAGTGTAATGTTCTCCTGATGATTTTCGGTCGTACCTTGAATATTTTGATGAATATTCCTTTGAGCACTTGGATTTATTCTATGAAGAAGATTATCAACTGTCGTTGTGCTCAAATTTTGATAAAGGTGGGGACGTTTCTTGCCTGAAGCAAGATACTTGTGACAAGGTTGTCCAACTCCCTCCGATTGCTTTACCTCATTATGTCACTAAGGATACAGTTGGGGAAGGCGTCTCTTGTTTCAAGTTTTCCTTAGGGAAAAACTTTCTGTTAGAATTCAAGGGGAGGTTGAATGCCTTAGGAAGTTTATTATCTCAATCTTTCAGCTTTCCCCTAAGAAGTTATTAGTTTCCCTTTAATTTCTTGTTAATCCCTTCTTAGACCCTAGGGAGTGATGACGTCCAAGGTAGTCAACCCTCAGACTCTTTGAGCCATCCATTTGAGTCCTTGAGCTCTCACGCTCCTTTTTTGAGATGGATTGATCACTTTTCTGAAAGGGTGACTTGGCATGATTTTGTCCTTCCCTCCCGCCTCCATGAGCTAGACTTTACGATTTCCTATGATATAATGCATGATCTAATTCATGTTTATTTTGTGCTTAACTTATCATTGTTTTTGTTTATGATGAAGCACATAGGAATGCGTTATGATGCATTGCTAGTGTGGTTTTACTGGTTGTATGCTTATACCTAGAATTTGATAGGTAAGTACATGTAAGTTAGAATAAGTAGGAATTTGCATCCATTGTACATACCATTGCATACCATGTTAGCATAGTTATAGTTGCAATTTTCATATTGTATTGATTCATTGTGTATATATGTATGCTCATAATCATATGTTAGACTAGATACACTTTAATTTGTTTATTTTATCATATATGGACAAGGGGTGATATCAACACCCTATAGATTGCTAATGTCTTTTGTTGAGATTTAGCAGGCATGGGTCATACCCGAGATGTTGAGGTTCTCATGCGCTTTACGGTGAACACATTTCCCCAAGTTGGAGCTAGATGTTATCCCCTAACCTAGGGATAACTAAGGAGATCATGTCTCGAGGCCCACATGTCCTAGAAATGGAGTACCGAGAACCAGATGAATTAAGCATGGCCTCAGAGGGCCCCTCTTTTCTTCACTGGAGTCCACATATCACCAGTAGCAGTATCCATCACACTAGCTTGGTCTTAAAGTAGAAGTGAGTCTTGCTCCATGAGGTAATGAGTTTGGGTATCATGGTATGTATCACTTTGATTTTTGAAGCACTTGAACATGTTGTATTGAATCCTTCTTCATTTCATGACGTTTGCTTGAAAATTATGCCCTTTGCCTTGTTCAAACC
The DNA here is from genome assembly GCA_032191745.1 of Picea mariana. Classification (NCBI taxonomy): domain Eukaryota; kingdom Viridiplantae; phylum Streptophyta; class Pinopsida; order Pinales; family Pinaceae; genus Picea; species Picea mariana. The sequence continues at coordinate 129,391 of JASDQU010012260.1, forward strand.
TGGAAGGGTGACACAATGCCCTAGTAAGTTGATTTCTCTTTAGGATGGGTTTCTACTCAGTAGATCTTTGAAGATTCATCGTTCATTTCCTCTATACTTACCACTTTCCATATTTATTCCTTCCATCTCCCCTTTCCTTGTTTGGACATTGAGATTGGCTACACTAGGAAGGGTTGTACCTTACCTCGTGAGAAGAAAGGGATAAAGGCCCAGAGGGTAAAAGTAGCTGGAAAGAGTTAAAATCCAAATATGAGACCTTCAAGATGATTCGGCCAAGGATCCCTGAGAAACCAGTGAAAGGATTCTCAGTAAGAAAAGAGGGCCTACAAGATAACATAAACACTCAAGGAATTAGTTGATGGATATGAGGTCTCATCACACGCTGGCCTATTATGACCATGGACATGTGGCGGTATGGAATTACCACCCATCTGGTCACCAAACTAGGGTAGTGGCTCTTGGTGACATAGCCAAGAGAAAGGGGTTCTCATTACAATCCAACCTTCTCATTTTTGTGAAATGTTTGTGGATAACACTATCACTTATGGTCATAAAGCCAGGACAATGACCCTCAACTATTCCCTTGAAGCACAAGAGAAAAATATAAAAAGAAATAAAGATAAGAATAAAGGGCAATGAATGGGCTATGAAAGAATTGCATTCATGACAAGGTGCAACTCGCCCTCCATAAAAGCACCCACATGTAAGACTCTACATTTCCCTGTTATCACATGCACCCTATGCCCAAATATTTACCCCATGCCACCTCATAAACTTACATGAATTGGACTAGACTCCACCTGGGAAACACCCCAAACTTAAGAGAGGTTATCCCAATAGGACACCCTTAGAGCCTCTACAAACCTAACTTGTCAAATTGCATATTGTATTTGAAAATTTGTTTGGGGTTAAGGGGGGTTTGATGCACATGTTTGGGTAATTTTATTATTGGATGTGATTTACATTCTATGATCCTTGTGACTTATGAACCCCTGGAGGGAGTACTTGTTGTTTCTGCAAGACCTTTCCTGATGGACAGGTACACATGAGGGAATGATTAGCTATGACCTTCATGGAGGCTCAAAGCCCATAGATGGATGATAAAACCCCAGCCATGGGTAAGAAGAAACTGAAGGATTGCACCAGATGAAGGAAGGACGTTGCCTTTGGAGGCACTGTGGAAGACCTAGACCTGAGGTCTCATGCTCCTCCCACCTGAACATTGTCCTTGGGAGGCCTTAGACATCCCCTCTGCAGCCCTAGATGCCACTTGTCAATTGGGGTTGTTACCTTGGAGGCATTCATGAGGCCATTGGCACATGTGGGCAAATTTTAGGCCTTTGGAGGCCCAACATTTCATCTCCTTTGCCCAACGTCCCACACTTGAGGCCCAACGTCACCCTAGGAGGGAATGATGTCACCTTTGGAGGCCTATTTAGATGGAAATTGAATTTATTTTGGTAAAAATGTAATTTTTGAGTAAACTGGCCAGGTCAGCCTTGATATTTTGACCTAAAATAATTAAAGTTCATAATTTTGGTATAAATAGACAAAGTGGCATTCATTTTCATGATAAATCATCACAAAAAAGTGGTGGTCTAAAATGTTTTCCCTCTTTAAGGGTCATTGGCTGAAATAACTAGTGCGCATGTCTTGGGAGAGCTTTATGGTGGTGTATTTTGGCATTTTTCATGGTGGAATGGTCTTTAACTAGGGTTTGAATTCATTATTCTCAGTGAAGTAAGTGGAAAATCTGCATTTTTAATCATGCTATGGATGTTTGTGGTAAAATTTACTTGTTTCATGTCTAACATTATTAAATTGTTTGTTTAAACCCTAGGGGAGAAACACCAAATGCTTCTTTCTCCCTATAACTTTTCTACTAGCTTGATCTTGTCAATTATACATTTTTGGGAGTAATTACTAGAGCCCTAAAGTGCTACGTCTCTAGTAATTTCATTCTAAATCACCAAATCAATTGTCTTTCAAAAATCTAAGGAAAGAAGGTACGCTAGGGCCTAGAAGTGCCTACTCTATAGAAAAACATCCCTTAAATATTTAAATGCTTGCGGCCTTGAAGTGCCAACAACTCTTGCATCTACCTCTTCCCTTAGATAAACATTAGCATTATTTTATTTCCCAAGTGATATTGTTACTATTATTGACTCCATAAGCCCCTAAAAGGGATTGATTTATATACTTTTGTGGATGAATGAGATCAAACAAACTTTCTAACTATCTTCTTGAAACTCTCACCAACACTAACAACCATATTTCTGTTGTTGTAATTGTTGCTACAAGCTTTATTTAGCAGACTAATCAATACACTAACCTCTAAAACTAACCCAAAAATTTGCACTAGCCTAGGTGCTATCATCCCAAGGCTCTAGCCTTCCCTTTGCTATTGTTCTAAGTGAAGAATTCCGAAGTTGTTGAAGGTTGTTGTTGTTGTTGTAACTGCTATTACAACCATCATTGCAACCCCTTAACAACCCTCAAACTTTCCATAAAACCTCTTATCACTTGTACTATGCAAACTGCTATCATTATATGCAAAAGTGTTTGTTTAATTGCCTAATTTAAGTAGTTTATGAAGTGGTTTTGCTGTTGTCATAATTATTTGTTTTGTTGTTGTTACCAGTAGTTTGATAGCCTATTGAAGTCATTATTGACTTATTGTAACCTTGAAATTGTAAGTGACAAAGTACTATAAAAGTTGCAAAGTCTTTATATCGTTGCAAAGTCTTTATATCATTTTTTGTCATCATAGCTTGCAATTTTTGGACACATTTGTTGTTGTTATACATTTATATATTGAAGTCACTGATTTATATGCTAGTGTTTTAGTAGCATATTTATATCTTGAAGTCACTGATTTGAAACATTGATATCATTGGTCATTGCTAACGTTTGTTGTTTCATTGGTAAGGGGCATGTATCATTCACCTTGAATTTCTCCTTAACCCCAAACAATACCAAGTAACTTCTTCCTTTTGAGTGACCTAGAGAGAGGGGTGGGTTTTACCTTTGTCTTACCTCCCTTCATCAACCAACTAGGTCTTGGGACGTCTCCCTTGGAGTGAGTTTCTTCTCCTGCTAAATAGAAAGAGGTATCCTATTGGGGTGATAGTGATAGGACTACCTCCGTGTTAAGTCAATCTAGGAAAGTATAGATTGTGCGATAACAGTCCCTAGAGGTCAAATCTAAATGATATGAACGTCTTGGAAAGGTCCAAGGGTGTCCAAGTATGTTGAGTAACCTGCAAATGGTGAAATACCTACGCGAGACAAGAAAAACAAGTATATATTGCAGTATAATCACTTGGACAAGCAAGTTAAGCTTGTTGTCCCTAATAGAAGTTGTTAGTAACAATGTATATCAAAAATAAAATGGCATCACAAGACGCAAAATAAATTCTAGAGATCAAGTAGAAGATACAAGAGAAAGACTAGCTAAAGACTAACAAAACTCAAGATGAAAATCCAAGATTCTAGAATGAAAGACAAGGTTGTTGTAAACACTTTTCTGTAATAAATTATATCAGCCTTACGGTTGTAACATTCAATGTAGATATTACTATTCTGACTATGGTAATAACCAATACAACAAATCGAACGGGGAGCTTGAACTCTGCAAATGATGCCCTACAAGGTTTAGGGATTTAATGTTCTAGAACCCCTCTGACCTAACCTCTTCTGATCTCCTCTGTACACGTTGAACGTTGCTGCTCAATGGATCTTAATGTCACAACAAAATGGGCATAGAAGGGGAGGTGAAAGCCCCTTCTTACCATAACACTGCAGCAAATGACCCAGAGAATGCCACAGTGCGTCGTCCATCCTTTGAGCCACCTATGCACATGCGCGAACAATGACTACAAGAAGAAATAGCTGGAAGCAAGGAATCGAATATGGATGCAGAGTCCTCACATCCAAAATAAGCTCGGGTCTGGATACCCAACAAATGTATCCCCCAAGCCCCGGTTGCGCCTAGGTATGTTATCAAAACCGCCAGGGTAGGGGAGCACACACAGTTCATGAGGGACCATGCCCTCATAGGGAAATTCCTAGGTCTCTGGCCTTGAGAAAAGGACCTAGCTCACTGGATCAAGGTGTGGTGGAACCCCAAGGGAGAATATGAGCTTCAACTAAGTTCCAAAGGATTATTTACAGTAATATTCTACAACCTAGAGGACAAGGACCAGATCTTTGAAGGAGGACCATATTTGTACAACTCTGCTGGTCTCTACCTACGATTTTGGACGGATCGCTTCTGCCAAGAAAAGGAAAACTTCGCCTATGCATTGGTATGGATTCACCTCTATTCCCTACCTCAAGAGTTTTGGTTAGAGGAAATTTTAATGGGCTTAGGTAACACCTTGGGTAACTATGTCAAATCTTCTGAAACTACCAAACAAAGAAAATACACCTCCTATGCAAGGATATGTGTCTATATGAACATCTCCAAAGCTCTGCTAGGCACAGTTACCCTAGAATACCAAGACGAGGAATGGGACCAAACCATAGACTATGAACACATCTCTTTCAGATGCAAAAAATTCCATGAACATGGGCACCTTTTCAGAGACTGCCCTCTAAATTCCCCCCCAAAAAAGGAAGGTGAAGAGAATCCAAAGGAAGGAATCACCCAGGTTCAAAATGAAAGGAAACAAGCTTAGAAGAAGCCCACAACTGGCAATGACAAAAATAACCCGAATAACAACTTATTTGAAGCCCTCAATCGCCTTCCAGAGGCAGAAGAGGTGGAAAACCCCCACATGAATGCAGGGAAAGATCACAACAAGTGCAAGGAAGATCAACCGTCTCTAGGGATTCAGACCCCAACAAATCAAGCATAGCCATAGAGTCACCCAGCCTCAGGGAAAGAACCATAAAGAGAAGAAGACACAGTCATGGAAATGGATGAGCAAGACCTAGCATAAATCGACCTAGATAGGCTAGAAGAAGCACTAAACTAGAAGGATCTCCAAACCTTACCAGAGGACCAACTTAGGAAAGTACACAAGGTATTTCTGTATTCACCGGTAGGGAATACCTCCAGGTTGGGGATCATCATAGACCCAAACCTAGATCCAAGAAGACACCCAAAAGAAAACAAGGGACGGGGCAAAAAATCATCTCACCAGCTAATAAAGGAGGTGGAAAACTATATGATCAACTCATGACAGATTCATAAGCTCTCTGAGAGATCCTTCTCACACTCACCAAAATTTTAACTATGAATATTCTCACCTGGAATATTAGAGGCCTAAATGGAAGATCCAAGCAAAGTATTCTTCGAAAATGCTTCAAAACGGAAGACCCTGATATATTCCTAATACAAGAGACAAAATGTGCAAGGAAAACTGCAGAAGATATCATCAAAAGATACTGGCATAACTGTGAATCCTATCAAACAGACTCAAAAGGGGCCTCATGAGGCTTGGCCATCCTATGGAATTCTGCTATAGTCATCCTTGATCAGGGCTTCTCCACTCCAAGCACTATCACAGTGCACTACAGGTCCATAGGTTCAAACAAGGAGGGAATGATCACAAATGCCTACGGACCGCATAATAGTCAAGACAAAGAGCTCTTTCTCTAGAGCATAGATTACCTAGGTTTTTTAGTAGAAGGAAAGAAATGGATAATAGGGGGCGACTTCAACATGATTCTCATGTTGGAGGAGAAACGAGGAGGGAAAAATCGCCTGGAGCAGGACAACGTAAAATTCCAGGAACTCATAGAGAACCTCAGACTGGTTGATATTGAGAATGGCAATGGCACCTACACCTGGACCAAAAAAATATCAAGTCGCCAACAAATAGAATGCATGCTATATCGATTCCTCATATTAGAAAATATCCTTTTGGAAGGCCCCCTAGTTGATTCTAGCATCCTCCTGAAGGCAGGCTCGGACCAATGGCCGGTTCAACTCTGGGTTGACACTATTTCCACCCCCAAGCTTAAACCCTTCAGATTTGAAATTTTTTGGCTCTCCCATCCAGATTTACAGGAGCTAGCCTACCACTGGTGGAGCATTGCAGAAACACATAAGGGTACAAAAATGTATTTCTTCCAACAAAAAATCAAATATTTTAAACAATATGTGTGGAAATGGAACAAAGAATTCTTTGGGAGAATTTTCTAGGAAATGAAAACGCTGGAACAAAAACTAAAGAACCTTTAGGGACAAATCATTCATGTAGGATACACAATCACTCATCAGCAGGAGGAGAATGAACTCAAAGGGAAAATAGAAGAAAGACACAAGCATGAAGAAATCTCGTGGAGACAGAAATCTCGGGTTCAATGGCTAAATGAGGGAGAGAAAAACACCAAATTCTTCCACCATTCCATGATCCACAAACACCTCATCAATCAAATCACAAATATGGATGACTTGCAAGGCAACACCATGTTAACTCATCAGGAAATAACACACGAGTTGATAGACTTCTACAAGGATCTCCTCTCAGAACCCAATTTGGATCGAACCTCAGCAATAGAGCAGATGACCAAAAATATGCCAACTATAATCACCTAGGAACAAAATGAGGCTCTCATGACACCAATAATGCAAGCAAAAGTGGATCATGAAATTCAAGAGTTACCCATAGGCAAGGCTCCAGGCCCAGATGGTTTCACAACAAAAATTCTTCCACTCCTGCTGGCCTATGTTAAGGGAGGAAGTGTGGCAACTGGTGGAGGAATCACACAGCTCAGGTAAAGTTCTCCCAGCACTAAATGCCACTTTCCTCACCCTAATACCCAAATAAGAAAGGGTCACAAATCCGAAGAACTTCAGACCCATAACTCTTTGCAACATGATCTACAAAATAATTTCCAAGGTCATAGCTCTAAGACTCAAGCCAATTCTCCCCTTCATCATCTCCAAGGAGCAATCAAGATATGTCGAAGGAAGGAAAATCATGGATATCTTCATACTTGTCCATGAAATCATTCACTTTCTCAAAAGCACCTATACTCCAGGTATGCTTCTAAAACTTGACCTTTCAAAACCTTTAGACAAATTAAGCTGGCAATACATGAATGCTCTCTTATCGGCTTTTGGTTTTAACAAGGATTGGATCTCTTGGATAATGAACATCATTTCCTCAACCTTTTTATCAATTCTCATTAATGGTGTCCCATCTCAACCCTTCTCCCCCACAAGAGGAATAAGTAAAGGCGACCCTCTGCCCCCTTTCCTTTTTGTCATAATGGCCGAAGGTCTAGGACACTATATCAAAGCCTCAATTCAAAATGGATCCCTCCAAGGCCTCCTTCTTCATGGGTTACAACCGACAGCCTCCCACATCCAATTTTTCGATGACACGCTACTAATGAACACCCCCACCATGCAAGAAGCACTTAAACTAAGCTCCATCCTCTTATATTTCAATGAAGCCCCCAACACCACCTTTATTCTGGCCAAATCACAACTCTTCCTTTTTAATAGTCTCATAGAAATCCAACAACACCTTTCTCAACTTCTCAATACCTATGTCTGCACTCTTCCCTCTTGTCACCTGAGTCTCCCTCTCTCTGACTCAATAACCAAAAAAATATCCTGGGACTCTCTCCTACTTTCTATCAACAACTGAACCTTTCTCTCCCTCAACTGATCCAGATTTTATGAGAAGAATGAAATGAATACAGATTATTAATAGGTGCTTAACACAAAATAACAAAGATACAGTAAAACTGGTTTTCTATTCAATAATGAAATAAGATGAAACTGTAAAATGCAGCAGAAACAAGCTTACTGGAATGGTGGCGGATTATCTCTGAGAAGAGATGTGATGGCAGTGCGCATTCACAAGAAGAAGGTTACAATGAGGCTCTGAAGGCCTTTTTACAATAAGAAAGAATGCCAAAAACCCTAGACATCCAAAAACCTAACCCTAGGAGATGAAGCACCAAAAGTCATGTGGGCCCCGTTTGGGTAAGCTAGTACATCAACTTCTCGGGGTCGTAACTTTTGCATACGATCTTTGTTTTAGGCATGTGATAGCCTGTTGGAAGGGTATCATTGAGGAGATTCATTTTTGGGGCTCAATCATCCCTTTGGCTATCATTGAGGAGCTCAATACCAAAAAACCTTCATTTAGGCCCTCAAAATGGCCCTGGAAGTAAAAACTACTAAAAATAGTAAATTTCCAAAAATGTCAGAAAACTGTTTTGAGCCAGTTGGAAAAGGTGGGTGGCCACCGATATCCATATGAATCATCAACCTTCCATCCAGATTAGTTCTCTTAAATTCAGTCCTCCAAGCCATCCCAATTTACCTCTTCTCAGCCCTAGCTGCCCCCCAATCTGTCATAAAGAAAATTAGGAATCTGCAAAGATACTTTCTATGACATGGACACAACCTGAACAAAGAATGGGCCCTAGTTGGCTGGGACAAAGTCTATAAGCCCAAATATTCAAGTGGTCTGGGCCTTCAGGACCTTGGAAAATTAAATAGCACCATGGGAGCAAGAATTTGGTGGAGATGGCTCAAAACACCAATAGAGATCTGGGCAAAAATATGGAAATGAAAATATGCCCCAAATATGCATCAAAGTCAACTCATAAGAATGCAAGAGCATATTCAAGGCTCCAACATCTGGAAGGCGGCCTGGAAAAACTAGCCACTCATACAGGAACATGCTTTCTGGGAAGTTCACAATGGCCAGAATGCCCTATTCTGGACGAATTCCTGGCAACAAATTCCACCCCTACAACTGGAAGAAGATATACAATCCTATGAAAATCACATTCAACATATTTCCACTCTCAAAGTGGCATACATGTGGACAGATATCCCCAGCATCTCTCCCTGGCAAAGCTATAAATCTAATCATTAGAAACTCCAAGTGGCAATGGAATGTAACCTACAGCACTGGAAACAAGCTACAACCCAAAGGTGAATCCAGAAAAGCACATTCCAGGACATTCTCAGATGGGGATACACACTTCATGGAAGATTCACTCTCAAGGAGGGATACACTCTTCAGGAGAAATTCCATAACCTTTAGAAAGATAGAATCTAGACAACAATATGGAAATCAAAACTATGGCCCAAAATCTCTACTTTCCTTTGGCTTCTAGTTAAGAACAATATATTAACCTGGGACAATCTTCAAATACAAGGTTACATTGAACCTTCGATTTTCCATCTCTGTCATCTCTAGGTAGAAACCATGGAGCACCTCCTAAAAAACTGTCCACTCAGTGAGAAAATCTGGGACCAGGCCACTCAGTTCATGAGAAGAACCAAACAAGTTAAAAACAACATCTCAAACACCATCAGGGATTGGGGCTCTAGTTCCTTCAAAAGTCCTATCCTGAATAGAACCTAACAACTCTTACCAGGCTTCATAGTCTGGCAACTTTGGAAAGAGAGGAACATAAGAATATTTCATTCCTGGCCATCTCCTCCCACCCACCCTCTGGAATACAGTCATCCTACATATCCAGAAACTCTTTATCTACAATTATGGACCAAGGAAGACTTCCCCACTAACCCAGGTGAGCTCTAGCTCCTCAACTCTTGGGGCTTCTTGTTTGCACACTCCATCCCTCCCCATCACCCCCCCGCAATTTCAAAAGCCCGTCTNGCTTCCATAAGGTCAACTTTGATGGCGCATCAAAATGAAATCCAGGACACTCAGGCTATGGAGCGGTCATAAGAAACAACTTGGGCCAAATTCAAAGCCTCATTGCATAAAATCTCGGATGCGACACCAACAATTCCACAAAAATTTGGGGTCTTATCAAATGAGTACAAATGGCTCTAGATCAAAAACTCACCTATCTGATCATTGAAGGAGACTCCAAAATCATAATAGACTTGGCAACAAAAATCCTAAATGGCAGAGATCCTGGGAAAATCTCTCCCAGCTGGTGCCTCCTTGGCCCTCTTTACAAAGTTGCAGACAAACTAGCCAATGCAGGGGCTGACTCTATGTAGCAGATCATTCTCCATGAATTCAAGCAGTGCCAAAGATCACCCCTCTGGCTCCAATGTGAGGAGCTTTCCCAACAGTATGGCCCTAATCCGGACAAGGTGCCACCTTTGTCTACTTAGAATTTCTTCCAAGCCAGAAATGATCAGAAGCTTAGGAGAGAGGGAGACTGCAAGCGTTAGCGTAGAATATCATCAATCGAAAGATGATTTCGGGACCTCGACAATCGAGAGTCAAGAGCACAGAGGATGTTGTCTCCCAAAGTAGTGAAGTTGCGAAAAGTGAGAGCAAATCTGGACCGCAGGTGCTAGAGGATATTTGGACCGTCGTTCTGGTCCCATTGATTTGACGCGAGAAAATTTTGAGAACTCGGAAATCAGGAGTTTGAATCATGCATGAGTTGCCTGCCCAAGTCACGAAATG
>JASDQU010012260.1:139786-155204 GCA_032191745.1 Picea mariana
ATGTTGTCTCCCAAAGTAGTGAAGTTGCGAAAAGTGAGAGCAAATCTGGACCGCAGGTGCTAGAGGATATTTGGACCGTCGTTCTGGTCCCATTGATTTGACGCGAGAAAATTTTGAGAACTCGGAAATCAGGAGTTTGAATCATGCATGAGTTGCCTGCCCAAGTCACGAAATGCAAAGTCACGAAATGTAAGAGAGGATATGGATCGTTGATCCCGAGGAAATATGGACCATCGATCTGGTCCCGAAAGACTCACAATTTCGGGTATCAGAAGAAGGGGAACACTCAGTTCCTCGTTATCCCGAAACACGAAATCCCAAAATTGGGAGAAGCCAACAGACATGAAATGTGAACCCATGAGGTAACCGCAACCGTTGGATATCGGAAGGCTACAAACCATTGTTCTGATGCAAGGTTGAGGGTTCTCAATCGTTGGCTTCAAGAATTTTTGTAATCAATTTTACCTTCAGCTGCGGGAACTTTTGTGTAGGCAGATAGGATGMAGGTCTTTTTTGTAATCTTTCAACTAGAATTAATATAAGGATCCACTTTTTTTATTCACAAAAAAAAACATTCAATGTATTACAACAAGAAAATCAACTACTGAAAATCCTCGAAACTTTTCCAAAAAGTGACCAAGAAGAGTAAGTGTGCAAACTTTGGGAAAATTCCAATGGTTGATAAGAGAATTATTCAATCAAATGAGTTAGGGTTTCTGCAACCCTAATGGCTGAAGATGCAATTTTATAACAGTAGGAAGATGTACGCCTTTGATGGGGACGCCCTAGTGGTTGTGAGGTGCCCAAGGCATAAGGAACACAATCCAAGTTGCAAGAAGTAGAAATGACAAGAAATCATGTTTCCCAATGCAATAATTTGTTTCTCCAATGCAAGACTAGTGCCTTCAGTTATGGGTTAATGGGGTCAAGAAGACATAGCTAGGGTTACTAAATCCTTGGGGCTGTAAGCCCTCTTACTTCCCAAGGCAAGTAACCTAGCTAGGGTTTGAATATGAGGGGTGTAAATCCTCTTACTTCCTCAACTAAACCCTTGCAAAATAACTTTAAAAGATTAACAATTATGGTGGAAACTAGGATAAGGGTGTATATCCTTATACTCCCTATCTATCCTTGGTCAAAACAACCTTATATTGAATTACAAATGATAATAACAAAGTAAAGAGACCATGCCATTCAAGAAAAAGCATTAACATGCCAAAGTAAACCTCAATAAAAGCAAGAGAATTAGAGATAGCACACCATCATCATAATCAAACCATGACCAAAAAGCATTATTCCATAGCACAAGAGGCAAAATACTTCAAGTGTAGTGAAAATTTCATATTAATACTTCTCACAAGAGGAAGAGTTATGATAAAATAAGATCTTATGATCTCTTATTTATACAAAATGTCACTAAGATAATTTGTCCACATAATTAGGGGTAAACCACAAGACTAGGGGTCAACAACCCTAATATTTACTCCTCAACAAAGTAATATTAAACAATTCATTTAAAATTTACTTTTGCACAAAGAAAACCCTAATTTTAGAAGTACATCACCCCTTTAGGGGACGTTTTGGCACTAGGAGCAAGTCGTTGGTGTAGGAGGAGGGTGGCTAGGCTTTCCAAAGCCACATGTCAAGCATCGAAGTTACTTCCTTCATGGTCAAAGCCTAATTCTCCTCAAAAATTCCAAGTGCCAATGTATGTCACCTCACCACTAAGCCCTAACCCCCCTAGGTGACGTCATGCCTCTAGGAGTGACGTGTTGCCTCTCCTAGGAAAACCGTTTGGCATGTGGGCGCTGGACTATGTCGTCAAAGTCATCTTCTAGGCCTTCCAAGTTTGATCTTTCTCATCTGACATGCAGGCCCTTGGAATCCACCTGTGGGCTTCAAGCCCCATGGAAGCCCAAGCTAGGCTTGTTCTTCCAAAACTGTCCACCAACTAGGTCCTGGAAAGCCAAATAAGCACTCCCTCCAAGGATATGAAGTCATAACATCATGATAAGTGAACCCAATCAATAAATGAACCACCTAAGCATGTGCATCAAAGATCACTATGTCAAACAATTAAGTGCTCAAAGACATTATGTGACTTGTGAAGCTTGAATATGGGAGGGTTGACGAGGTGTCCTATTGGGTATATCTTTCCCTAGGTCAAGGAGAGTTTCCAAGAGATCCCTCTCTAAGCCATGTAAAGTGGGTGAAGTGGTTAGGGTCAAGACTCAATGGGAATAGGGCTCATGTCATACAAAAGGTCGTAGTGTCTCATTCATGGGTACCTTTGTAGAGGGTGTGTGGTACCTTCGTTCACAATGCACTTTTTCCAAGCCCATTATTTTTCCATTCTTTCATAATTTTAAGGAAAGGTTGAAGGCCACTGCCCTGGTGTGGTGTCCAGATAATGGAAATTCCACCCACAAACACCTAGTGGAAATGAGAAGGTTGGCTTGTGATGAGACCCCTTTTCTCTCAACCATGCAACTGAGAGCCATTACCTTGGTTTTGTGACCAGATGATGGTAATGTCATACCACTAGATATTCATGGACATGATAAGATAACTCGTGATGAGACCTCCTATCCTTCAACTAACCTTTTAAGTGTTCTTAATCATATTTTATTGTGGGTCCCCCTTTTCTCAAAGATAAGTGTTTCATTTCTTTCTTGGGTGATCACTGGGCTAAGCATCTAGAAGGTTCATTCATAGGCTTTTATATTCTACCCAACATCAATCCCTCTGGGCCTTCAGCCCCTTCTTCCCATAGAATGAGGGATAACCCCTTCTTGGGTCAATACACCCTAAAATCCCAAGAGATAAGGAAATGGGGGGAAATAGTTATGGAAAGTGGTAAGTATGGTAGAAAATGGTACGCTAGATGTTCAAGAGAGTTACTAATAGCAAACCCATCCCCAAGGAAGACCACTTACTAGGGCACAATGTCAACCACCAAGGTGAAGCAGGGGAAAAGGCATAATGTCCAAGAATATATCATGAAATCTAGAGAAATCTAAGATACAACATACTCAAATGCCTTAAATATTGAAATGATGCTCACCATAATATTGACTTGTACTTCATGGAGCAAGGCCCACTGCCTTCCGGAAGCCAACTGATGTGGTGGATGCCATTTGAAAATATGCGACCTTTGTGATGGTGAGAAGGGTATCCATCTGTGCAAAAGGATACTGTTGGTCATGTAGTCTCTCGGTATTCCATATCCGCAACTTGAGGGCCTCTAGACATAATCCCTTTAGTTATCCAGAAAATGGGGATAACACACCCTCAACCTCCTTTTATCACTTTAGTTCACTTTTCCTAGAGGCTTTTAGAAGCCTCCAAAAATTCACTTTAGTGAATTATTAATTTATGAAAAAGTGACTTTTCATAAATTTGAGTGAAAAATCAATAAAAGTCATTTAAATGACTTTTATACTTTTCCTAAGTTAAAACTTAGGATAAAATAAAAGTGCTAATATGGGTATTTTAATGGTGTCCATTAGCTAGTCTTGGACACATAAGCTTAGCTGAGACACCTAATATTTAGAAGCCTTATGTACATTGAAGAAAGTTTTATTCTTTGTGTTCCAATTTATTTTTTATACTTGTGGGCAAGTTGTACTGTATTCTCTCGAAACGAGACTTCCAAAAGTCTAGTACATCCCACATATTATATGCTGTACCACATTGATGACATTTTCTATCAAAGGATTGTGGATAGTAATAGGGAAGCTACCTTTCAAGGATAAGTTTAAATTTTAAGTTTAGGTATTGCAACGAAGCTAAAGTTAATGACCTTATTAGGCATGGCCTAGAACATTATGTCCTTTTTATTTTGACTCCCATTTTTTAATCTGCTTCATTATTGTCAATCTTTATGTTGATACTTGGATGTGGTGCATTTCTTTGCTGATGGTTGTTCATTGATTCCACTTGATTTCTCTTATGCAATTCAATTCACGCGTCTTCTGACTCCTAGTCAACTCACCCTATGTAAGATTTGACTTTTTTCCAGTTCATCTTGACAATGTTGCTCATTATCACAATTTCATAGAGTAAAAGTGCATGGAAGTTTGTTTTATGTAGGGAACTACTCCTTTTCATATATTCATTTAGAAAAACTCTATATGTCTAGTTGGAGTATTTTATAAAGATGTCATTTTTACGTTATACCGTGTACACTATTCGCTTATAGTTACTGTCGTATAAGGTGGAAATAAGTTAGGATATTGGCTAATACAATGTCTCTATACCTTGGCATGCAAATGCACACAATCTAAGTGATGGAATTGTTCTAGAATGTAGGTTTTCACAGTGGAATAACATATTGTGAAAAGTACACTGGGTGAACTGTATAAAATTTACAATCCAATGTGATTTGGGTGACCTCATTACCCATCATCAGGGAGCAATGTAGAAAACATAGAGAGCAATGTTACAACTATGTGGAGAAGAGTGATTGAATAAGGAAAAGAAAAATGGATTAAACCTCAAACAGAGTGCTAATTTCATCAAACAAATATCAAGATCATGGAAAATGATAAATACTTTAATTTTTTAAAGGGGAAGTCATATGTAGAAGAATATAAGTGAGAGGTAAAGGTATGAATGACACGCATCTGAAAAATTGAAAAAGTACCTTAAAAAGAAACCAAGGAGATGAGAGGAACAAGAAATAAGAAATAATTTCTAATAAAGAGCAATGGAATTGTTTTTCTATTTTTTAAAATGGTTGGGTTTGCACTGCACTAGTGTGTAGCCTACTCATGAATAAGTTTTTTCCTCTTATGGATGCCTTAACACATTTCAAATAGTTGAGTCAATGTAAAATATTTCTATCTGTTGGCCATCCTATGCATCTTGTTGGCCTCCCCATTACCTTACTATTTCCTTTGCTTAAAATGCATGTGGAGYCTGGTCAAAATAAAATTCGTTTAGAATGTAACATTGTTGGATAATTGAAGCATGATTTGTAGAGTATTGAAGAGTTACCTTAAAAAACAAATGTTTTTAAAAGGAATTGAATAATAATTTTGTTAACTCATAAAGTGACTTAAAAGAGCCAGAAGMAAATCAACCATGTATGTTGAATGCCAACATAAACATGGAGTTCAGGATTGTGTTGGTGTAAAATGCTCTGAAATTAGTTTTTCCATTCTCTTTCAGAATAAAAAGTGYTATTTTTTTCCTTRGAAAAAAAATATGGACCTATATAAAAGGAGGGTGATGGAGCTAGGGTTAGAGGGTATGGAGATCGATTAGGTGGACTATTCAATMAATCCATTTGATAGGGTTCATATTTGGTCCACTAATTGTGCTAGGAGCATCATGTACATTGATTTGGTCGGTATGGTGCTGCAGTATTGTCAAAKGTCGTAGGCTAAATATTCTACGAAATTAATATTTTTTTGGGGGATATTTGCTCGAAATCCGGCGATAAATTGTTGGATTCGTAGATTTAAGTGATTATTTATGTAAAATATGAGTGCCTTGGAAGTTTTTCAGCATGCTGAATCCATTTATTCATTCAAAAATGGATTCTGGACAACAAAAAATAGTGATTCGTGTAAATTTATATCGCCGGATTCCGACGAAAAAAGCCATTTCGTAGAACAACTAGCCAACATCTTGTCAAAGTGAATTGATATAGCCCGTGTGATCAAGTGCATGGGAATGGATCCTTATTGGAGGTTGGGTCTTGTCATCATGGGGTGGTACACTCCAAGGGATCTCCAGGTCAGAAGTATGGAATAAAGGAGTTATGATATTACTCAGGTTTCAATACTTTAAATGGGTTTGCATCCCCCAGAGCTAGTGTGGCATGTAATTTTTATTGGATAAGTTTTAACCTACTATTGGTACAAATAATCCCCCATCGAAGTTGAATCAAATATACAATTTGGGAGTTTTGGAACTAACCTTTAGGTCAAGGGACAAAAATAAGAGGACTCCTTTCTCTACTATTAAAAACAAAATATGAAAAATTGAATAAAAAAGATAATTAAGATGATGACACTCTATAATTCCATAATTAATAGGCTATTGAGTAATATTTCAAAACTTTTAATAAGGAAAAGGGTAGGGAGATTACTCAAAATTATTTATGAGACTATTAAGTTGCATCAAACTCATCTTCAAACAAGCAACTCCATTTGATGTCCTATATCCACTTAAATTAAGGGCAGTAATTCAAAGTCCAATCCTATATCAACTTCGGTAAAGTGGAGTACAAAGTCCATTATTTTGAAGATTTTTTTAGAAAAGAAATGAAAATAATTATAACACACAATTAACTTTTGGGGTTGGAGTTCTCTTGACGGTTTGGTGGACACCCTTCATTGGGACCGCATGAAGGATCAACTTGCTTGGAGAGCACCTTATTGGGGATGAGAAGCATTGTGTAGC
Source organism: Picea mariana (assembly GCA_032191745.1). NCBI lineage: Eukaryota > Viridiplantae > Streptophyta > Pinopsida > Pinales > Pinaceae > Picea > Picea mariana. Next base: position 146,198 of record JASDQU010012260.1, read on the forward strand.
TTGGAGGAGGGATTTAGGTCCTAGTTGGCATGTGGCAACTACTATTCATGTTCAAAGGATTGGAGATGGCTCAAGGATGCATGGGGCTTCAACAATGTTATTGCAAGGGTAGTTGACTTAGTGTAATACATTTCTTAGGAGGATCGATGGAGTTTGTGGAGGCTTTTGATGGAGGGATGTGGACTTGCCTTACATATATACATCACCTTGGAGCCATTATTGTTCACAACATCACCTTGAAGAATGGCACATGTACTTTATAGTGTAGCATCTCACTTGTGTTGGCCTACAAGTTCTCATTGTAGGTTTCTCGTATGTGCTAAGGCCCACATTATATTGTTGGCCTCCCTTAACTCTAATATAAATAGAATAAGAGAGTATTTCCATTAATATATGTTCATTCATTCACTTGTATTCACTCTTTTGATGAGATGTGACCTAGAGAAGAGTGTGCACTACCTCGACACACTCTCTCTCTAGAGACTTTTTCTAGGGTTTCTTGGTCTTCTTGGATTAGCTTGGAGCATCTTAGGGCTCTAGGGATAGGGTTTATCCCTTGGAGAATGGAGATTAGGATTTTTGATAAAATCCTAGGGTATAATTGTGAAGAAGGGGAGGAGAGGATGTCTTGCATTGGAGGATAGTTGGAGTGATTCTTGCATATTGGATATTCCTGCTTGCTAAAGTTTTTTTGATTTTCCCTAGCTAGGATTTGTACTAGCTTTGAGAGAAGGATCTGGTATGAACATGTATTTCATATTAAGCATATTAATGAAGTTTTTAGGTGTCCTGTTATCGCATGAGTTGTAGGTTGGGAAAAGCCTGATCCAAACCACAATATGGCGACAACTAAGAGAACACCTACCCACTGTCACCTCATATAGGTATTCCCGTCACTTTAGAGGTGAAGTGATCGACTCAAGGGGGGAATCTCGAGTGACCCTAGGAGGGAATGAGATGAAAAGTGAGATGATGAGATGACTGCCCCTAGTGGTCAAGTTGCTAAGTAGAAGATGGCTTTGATGTCTCATCTCAGAAGTGGTTTAAGGTTGTCAAGTCTTTGAGTACCTGTGGAAAGTGTTTGTACCTTCCCGAGACACAAAAAAGCCAAGTGTACAAGCTATATGTTAGGTGGAAAAACAAGTTAATATTTTTGTCCCTAATTACAACAATCAAAAGAGATATATATTGGCAAGAAACAATTAATAAATCTACTATATAAGAAGCTAAAAGTCACGTAAATAATGCAAGAGATAAACTATAAAACACTAGAGAAACTCAAGTATAAAAGAATAAGACTTTAGCATTGATGTAAGGATTTTATAGACAAGTATTGCAGAGATGTATTTGCAGCCTTATGGCTGTAGCAAACAAGTTTTTACAACAAAAAAACCAACCACCAAAACTTGCAAGAATCCACCAAAAAGATGCGCTAGGACTAATAGATTATGCTGACAAACTCTTAGAAAATTTTGACGGTTGAATTGTGAGTTATTTAGAGATTTGTTTAGGGTTTGCTGCAACCCTAATGGTTGTAGCATTAAACTTATTACAGCAACAAATTTCTTGGCTAAAAGAGGATTCCCTTAGGGCATAAGAATTCTTATAACATGTAGAAAATAATCCAACTTGAACAAATCCAATATCTCTCAAAATCATGTTTACCAATGCAAAAAAAGATTATTGCCTTGAAAAATGGGTTGTGGAGTCATTTTGCATTAGATTAGGACTACTAAATCTCAAGGAGTGTAATCCCTTTTACTCCCATGAGATAGAAACCCTAACAAGGTAAAGTCTAGGAGGGCGTAAACCCTTTTACTCCTCCTAGCAACCTTTTCAATAGTCCTTTCAACAAACAACAATGAAAAAACTTGGTGGAGGGTGTATGCCCTTATACTCCTCCAAGGATCTAGTCAATTAAAACCATGGAACAATAAATAAACCTAACAAATGCAGTTTTTCCTTACAAATTCCAAGAAAAATGCAAAGACAAATCCTAGTTACCAAGAATTTTCATCACCAAGGCAAGAGAAAGAACCTCCAAGAGATAGCGCACCACTTCCTTTTATAATACAAGAGATAAACCATATCACAATAGAGAGAGAGAATTAATTTTCCCAAGTAGGGCAAAAATTTCAGCCAAGTACACTTCTCCACAAGAGGGAGAATTATGATTCAAATGAGATACACATGATCTCTATTTATACAAAATGTTCTAAACATAGTTTGTCCACAAAGTTAGGGTAAACCACAAAATAAGGGGACAAAAACCCTTATTTTCCCCCTTTACACAAAATAATACTTTTTAATTCATATTTTGCACATAAGTAAAACCCTAAAGTAAGATGCCACCTCTCTAGGGTGACATTTTGGGACTTTTGCAAGTCGTTGGAGTAGGAGATGAGTGTGCTAGGACTCCAAAGGCTAAGTGTCTTCGAGCTAACCTTCTCCCCCATGATCCAAGGCTTCTCTTCTTCAAACGTTCCAAGTGTCCTCAACCACCACAAAAACCCTAGCCCTAATATGATGTCAAGCCCTCAAGGGTGACGTTTTGGCCTTTTTAGGAAAATCGTTTGCGTCGTATGGGATAGGTTAGGTCCACCATGATGTCTCATAGGACTCCAAAGGCATGTATTCATCATCTGGTATGTGGGCCCTGGTATCCAACCTGTGGGATTCAAGCCCCATGGAAGCCCAATCTAGGTTTGTTCCTCCAAAGTTGTCCACCAGCTGGGTCTTGCAAAGACAAATGGATACGCCCTCCAAGGATATCAAGTCAAATGAATCATGATGAGTAAATCAAAAAAATAAAAGAGACATCTAATCATGTACATCCAAACCACCTCATCAAAATAAACCAATGCTCAAAGAGCGTGTGCAATTTGCCAAGTTTAGGTATGGGAGGGTTGACAATATGACCTATTGGGTGAATCGTACCTCAAGTTTAGGGGTGTTTACTGAGGGGACCTCCTTCTAATTCATGTGGATGAGGTGTCATGGTGTTATAATCTAATGTATGTGCTCATTTAACCATAGACAATATCACTATTGTCACCCAACCATAGGCCGAAGCCACCCCCGAGCACCTTTAACCTTGACAGAGAATCATTCCAGAAGAAAACCCTAGGCTAGATAGCCAAATAAAGGGTGGCACACCTTTCTCCAAGAATGGCGCACCAAGTAAGATCTGATCAGAGAATCCAAACCATAACTAAGAGATAGTCCAAGCCAAAACCAAAATCTTCTAGCTGCAACAGCTGCAAAGACAACTCTCCTCCAAACTTGTGCATAAACTGGCCAACTGCAGTGTGCACAAGTGATGCTTCTACAGTTCTGAGAATGCCTGCCAGAATGAAGACTGGCCTCCTGTATTTATACTAAATCTAGAAAACTACCTGGGCTGGCTTCTTATTCTGGGTGCCTATTTACTTAGTATATAATATTTCCTTTAGCCGAATTCTTCTCTTGGAGGCTAATAACCTAATACAAGTTATCCTCTTGAGCCGACTTGTCTTCTAGGGTTATTATCCAACTAATTAAGGTTTCTTCTTGCTTCCCAAAATATTCTATTCTCGTCAGGTTTACACGTGGAGGTAAATACCTCCTGCAGCTACCATAATATCAACACTCCCTCCTAGCTAGGGAGGTATTGAAGGTAATGGTCTTGAGCACAAACATAACATTCACCTGGTAGCATCAACATAGTTGTATAGACTATCTCATGACTAGATCATGAGCACCATCATCACTATCAATGTCATCAACTGCATCATCTCTTGAAACCATACTCCATCTGAGTAATCAGACATGATGTTGGATAAGTCACTCACTCCACTGAGTGACACAAGAACCATTCTTCTAATCTGGACATATGTCCTTGACCATTTTCCATCTTGGAAATCTCTGCCCATTGATCATCCATCTAGCTGATTAAACATTTTCCGACACTAATGATAGTATTCAAGGCAATTAGAACAATGTCATTCAATAGATCACAACTGTGTCTATCCATAGTAGTACACAACTACTATCCAATGGTACACTACCACACCAAGTAGCGCATAGATACTTGATCAATGACATATAGTCACAATTAATGGAACACATTGACTACAATAGTATACATCTACTGTTCGGAGACATACAATATCCATAACAATCATATCATTTGATATCAACCTGCACATAAAACATTGTTATGATATAAAATGAGTCATCTGGGCCATTCTTCCACTCACATCTGTGATATATGGAAGAGAATCTTCCCTCAGAAGGTAAAACATCAATGATGAGCTATCTAGACTATTCTTCCCAAGCAAGAAAGAATAACTGTCCCAAGTTGTGAGCTTGGACCATTCCCTATTTGGGCCATTCCTCTGGCACTAAACAAAGTGCAACCTGGAGAGAATGAATCTGCCCTAGGGAATGCTTGTCCATGATTGCTGAACCTGGACCATTCACCTATGTGGACCCATAACCCGTTAGAATCTAATGGATGTGCTCATTTAACCATAGACAATATCACTATTGTCACCCAACCATAGGCCGAAGCCACCCCTGAGCACCTTTAACCTTGACAGAGAATCATTTCGGAAGAAAAACCTAGGCTAGATAGCCAAACAAAGGGTGGTGCACCTTTCTCCAAGGATAGCGCACCAAGCAAGAGATGATTAGAGAGTCCAAACAATAACCAAGAGATAGTCCAAGCCAAAATTGAAATCTGCTAGCTGCAGCTGCTGCAATGACAACTCTCCTCCAAAATTGCACACAAACTGGCCAATTGCAGTGCGCACAAGTGCTTCTTCTGAAGTTTGAGAATGCCTACCAGAATGAAGACTGGCCTCCTGTATTTATACTAAATTTGGCAAACTACCTGGGTCGACTTCTCATTCTGGGTGCTTATTTACTTAGTATATAATATTTCCTTTAGCTGGCTTCTTCTCTTGGAGGCTAATAACTTAATACAAGTTATCCTCTTGAGTCGAATTGTATTCTAGGGTTATTAGCCAACTAATTAGGGTTTCTTCTTGCTTCTCGAAATATTCTATTCTCGTTAGGTTTACACGTGAAGGTAAATATCTCCCGCAGCTACCATAATATCAACACATGGGTGGGGGGGAGACTTTTGGGCATGGGGTTCATGACATATAAGGGGTTGTAGTGTCTCATCTATGGGTGTCTTTGTAGAGGGTGTGTTGCACCTTTATTTTCAATGCAACCCTTTTCCAAGCCCATTTATTGCCTTTTATTCTTTTAGGATGTTTCCAAGTTGAAGCCAGGGTGGGGCTTCTACCTAGGAAATAAAAAATGTTCCCACCTTGACTCTACCTTGGTCACATCATACTTCCCCAAGTTGAAAAATTTTGTGGGGATTCTACCTAAGTAATAAAAGCAGTGCCCACACATGCTCCACCGTGGTTGACATTTTTTTATATTTATTTTTCACTAGTCACATTTGTTTCTTATGAGGGGCATTTTATTGTCCTCGGGATCCTTGGGCGAGCATCTAGAAGGTTAATGGTTTTAATGTTATTTTTTTCCAACTACAAGCATTTGGGCCTTCAACCTCTTCTTCCCATGAAGTGAGGGACAACCCCTTCTTGGGTCAGTACACCTGAAAATCCCAAAAGGTAAGGATATGAGGGGATGAAGTGTAGAAAGTGACAAGTATGGTCGGGAATGGCATGATGACTTGTCAGGAGAACCTCCCAGTAGCAATCCTATTCCTAAGGGTGACCCACTTGCTAGGACGCAATGTCAACCACCAAAGTGAAACAGGGAAAAGAGCAATATGTCCAAGAAAACGTCACATAATCAAAAGAAGTAATAGATGCAACAAACTCAAATGCCTCAAGTATTGAAATGACAGTCACCATAATACCTGAATTGTACCTCATGGAGCCAGACTCAGTGTCTTTTGGAGGCCAGCTGATGTGGTGGATACCATTGTGATGTTGTTGAAGCTGCGGTGGTGAGGTGGGTCTATGTATTTGCAAGTGAACATTGTTGGTAAAGATGTCTCTCGGTACTCCATGTCTACAACTTGAGGGCCTCAAGACATCATCTCCTTAGTTATCCCTAAGAGTTGGGGATAACATCTGTCTCCTACTTGGGGACATGTGCTCATCGTAGAGTGCATGAGAACCACAACATCTCTTGGTGGAACTATGACTACACTGAATTAAAAAAATTTAAAATCTAGAGTGGTTCTATCACCCTTCATCCATATGTATCAAAACAAAATGAAAACTAATCTAGAAAACAAAATTTTAGCATTTTTTCAAAAAATTCTAAATTAAACATGAAATCAATATGCAAGTAGAGAAAAATGAAAAATGAAATGCAACTAAGCTACTATGAAAAATAAAGATGCATATGCAAGGAACGAAATATGACCTACCTACTTACCTAGGGCCTTGGGGCCCTAAAGACCATGAGATAGGTGATGTCAGGTGAAGTCATACAACTAGTGCAACCAGTTGATCATCTCATTAAAGGAATTCCCCGTGTGCTTAGTTATGCAAAACCGAAAAAAAAAGTCAAGAACATAATGATCATGAGAAGAAATGGATATATAATCAATCATGAAAATAAACTGATGGAGATGGGTGGGAGGGAGGAAATCCCGATGGAAAGGGAAACCATTAGCCTGGTCATCCTTCTTGAAAGTGTAGCCACAAGCCTGATCAATCCATCTTTGAAGAGGGCTACCATATATAGATGAAAACTCGTCTTCATATTCACTTAGAAAATTAATGCTCCTTGAAGACTGAGAAAGGACAAGAGATCCCATGAAAACCTTATGATTCCCCAGGGAAGAAGAAACAAGATAAGGGAGGACCTTAGGTCCTAAGAAGGAATCTTTTCCCACATCCAAAACATGTTGCTTCTTCATTTGTAAATCCTTCCAAAGGGCCTTAAGATGAAAACATTGCTTCTTTGTGGTATGAGTCTTTCACTTCTATGGAATGGCCACATACTAGTATCCATCTAAATTCGAGGATGAAGGTGGTTGAAAGTCCTCATAGAACGAGCCTGTATCCCCAAGAGGATATGCATCACAAATCCCAAGATATGATTGAAAATGACCCTGAAAATGCTGCGACATATCATCCTCAAATGGGTAGAACAAATCTATAACCATGTCATCATTAGGATGCCAAACATATGAATTATATACAAATGAAGATAAGTCCTCTGCAGGTGACAACTCAACCCCCTTTTCTTCAGGGCTACCATCAATGTCATAAATGGGGTCTCTTTAAAAATGAAATGACTAAAATCCCATGTGCGTCTCTCAATCTGTATGAAAGTGTCAATTTTCTCATCAACCATATCCAAGGTTTCTTTCATATGACCATAAATGTGACTAAAAATGACCATCTCTTTGTCTTCGTGTGCAGGAAGGATAGAGGCTAGGAGGACTTCAAATGGATATTCAATTTCTTCATCATTGAGATTAGTTTCTTCTTCAACTTCATGCGTAGGATAAAAGAAAGGATGGAAAACCTCCCCTACATCAAGAGGGAGAAAAGATAACGATGGCTCAACACGTTTTGACTTGTCATAATTCTTCTTTCTCTTTATGGACATGCCCCTCCATCGCAAGGGGCTTAATCCTTAATACATAATGTTTTTTTTGCCTTTTTTCAAAAGGATATATCACATCCACAGTATCCTCCAATAATTATTCATTTCCAAAGTCATGGAATAAATATTCATCAAGATCTTTAAAAGGGTCACAACTCATCATGTTCTCTTCTTGAAGTGCAAGGGGAGCAGAGCCCTGGATATCTTCATCAAGTGGAAGGGAAGATATGAGCACTTCATCTTCATCAAATGTCTCATCCAAATATTCAACATGAGAAACTTCATCGAGATCTTCTTCAAGATTTTCTTCATCCTCATCTATAGGAAAAATTTCTCTCCAAAGAGAATCTTTGAGCTCTTGGAAAGTATCTTGCAAATTCTAGGTAGGCGATCGATAATACTTGATAAATTATTCAATGAGATTTGTAGAAGATGGGATACTTTTCGGAGTACATGAGTGTGCAAGCCAACTCCTTTGACTTGATTCCAGTGAAGATACACAAATTCTCGTCAACACATCTTCATGTAGCACATTTCAGCTTGAATCATACTTCATATAATTGATGACATGGGTGACTGCTAGAGCTAGATAGCCATTAAATTTAGGGAAACTTGACCTCCACTCTATAGAGAAATGATTTGGATATCCAAGTATATTCTAAACATCAAGATAAGGGTACAACTTGTGGAATTCCCATTGTAAGTCCTGTGAGACCATGGTTCCATTACTTAGGGTAATACCTCAATGGATTCGTCCGATGAGATCAAGGCTCATCAAAGGGTGGAAAATGAGAAACAAGGAAAGATGGGTTCTTTGAAGGTGGAGTCACCAGATGAGCCTCAAGAAGATTGTTAGGATATTTAGACACTTAGGAGTTAGTTAAGATCTACTTGGTCTATTGTGTCGTTAGGTAAAAGTGTGTTTTCTAGTGTGTTTCTTTAGTATGCATTTGTAGTTAGGAAATCCGACGGTCATGATATGCTCCCGACATAGAGTGATCCGACGGTTCATACTCTCCTCAATATTAACAGCCATTGATCCATGGATTAACACCCAATTGGTCCATGATCTCTATTTAAATATCATGGAGGGTCATTTGCCAATGATCGATTGTGAGAAACTCTCTTGTAAAATCTATCTATAATCTTTTTTTTTGCATTAATAAACTTCTCCAAATGGCCGCGTTGGCTAGGGATGTGGATGTTTCCCTATAGGGGTTTTACGACATGAAAACATTGGTATGTTGATCTTTGATATGGTTATGTGAGTGGTTACTGAAGGTGTTCATCTTCTGTTGGAATACCTGTGTTTTCGAACATGGTATCAGAGTCTGTTTGAAGACCCGCTCCTATTGTAGACTGAGATCGTGAAGCCGAGTTGCCTCATCTCCATTTTCTGCCATTTTCGTACATTTTT
>JASDQU010012260.1:155654-187938 GCA_032191745.1 Picea mariana
CTACACCATTTGGTTAAAAATTGTCTTATTAAGTAAGAGGTCTTGAGTTCAAGTCTCTCTTTTGTTACTTTTTTTTTGAAATAGTTCATGCTAAAATTGTAAAGTGTATTTCACTTCAAGTATAAAAGTGAATCACTATAAGTAGCTTTAATATTTTATTTTAGAGTTATTTATTTTGCATGCGTATTTTCTTTGTAAAAGTGAGCCCCACTTCTCTTTATAAAAGTGGGTCACTTCATAAAACAACTTACACTACCACGTGGTCCTTTGGTTACTGTTTATGCCTTTTTTTAAAAAGGGCATAACTCTCACATCCTAAGTCCGTTTTCAGTGCCGTTTTTTTAAAACCACATAACTTTTCAAGATCTTTCCATTCAGATCATTAGTTTTAGTTTTTAAATCAGTATTATCTGCATATTTAATATGGCTTCTACAAGTAATCTCTTACTTACCAGCACCAACTACTTCCAATGGAAATCCCATATGGAGGATTTATTGAGAAGTAAAGGCTTGTATCGGATTACCTTGGGAAAGGAAACAAAACCCACTGATGCTGATAAGAAAGCCAAATGGGATAATAGGAATGACGAAGCATGTTGATTAATCAGAATGTCCATCTCTCCCTATTTAAGGTTCCACCTTCAATCAATTGATAAAATCAAAGAAGCTTGGGAAATGATTGAATCCGTGTTTGGTAAACACAATATTATTCGAGCACAACAGTTAGAAAATCAAGTACTAAGTTTGAGTCCAAGTGAATTTTCTTGCATTGAAGACTATCTATCTAATTTTGAAACAATCAGAACTTTATGTGAAGAATGTAAGATAAAGATAGATGAATATCGTTGCATCTATCTTATTCTTTCTAAGCTAGGTAGTGCATATTCTGTGTTTGTATCTACCTTTTATGCCATACAAGATGATGTAGGGGCATCTTATCAAAAACCCAGTCTTGAGAACTTTTGTGATTCTTTGATTAGAAAGCAAGATAAGCTAGTACAACTTGGAGTGATCAGCACTGCAGATACCTCCAACAAAGCCTTAGTTGTCCATCAAAAAGATAAACCCAATAATCCCAAGAAGCAACATCCTCGCCACAACAATAGACAATATAATGGTCCCAAACCCACTCAGACAAATTTTTCTCCTAATGGAGACAAATGAGAAGAATATAAAAATAAGAATACTAACAGACATTGCAACTTTTGTGATAAAGATGGTCATGATGAGTCCAAATGTTTCAAGAAGATGGCAGCTTTAGAAGCAGCGATGAAGAAGCACAACATCATTATTGATTCTACTTCTTCTCATGGACATGCACTTTCTGCTTCTGGTTTCTCCTTCAATACAAATTCTACTTCTACTTCTACTTCTGATGAGTGGCTTATTGATTCTGGAGCATCCTATCATATGTCTAAGGATAGAGCCATATTTTCTACTCTAAATGAATGTAACACTAAGAAAATATTTGTTGGTGATGATAGATCTCTTAGTGTTGAAGGATCTGGAATAGTTCAAGTAGAAAATGGTCATTTCAATGATGTATTATGTGTTCCAAGTCTTTCTTGTAACCTTCTATCAGTATATCAAATCACTAATTCAGGTGAAGGTAAAACTATAGAGTTTTCACCTCACCAAGTTGTAATCAAGGATCTAAAAGATCCTAAGCATGTTATTGCAACTGGAATTGCTGATGATATTACCAGGTTGTACAAATTTGACAACTTTGGGTCATCATATTTTTCATCAGTTGTTGTTGCTCATAGCGACGACTTGATCAAACTTTGGCATGAGCAGTTTGGTCATCTAAACTATCGCTCATTGAAACAACTATGTAATCAACAAAAGGTGACTGGTCTTCCTCTTATTTCATGCAGAGATGGTGTTTGTGCCGGTTGTGTTCTCGACAAAAATCATCGGGACAGTTTTGACAAATGTGCCTCTTGGCATGCCTTGGGTCCTTTGCAGCTTGTTCACAGTGATTTGTGTGGTCCACTTTCTTCTCCTTCTTTTTTTGGGAGAAAGTATTTCTTAACTTTCATTGATGACTTTTCCAGACGTACTTGGGTTTACTTCTTAAAACTCAAGAGCGAAGTTTTTGGCCTACAAGACCCTTGTAGAAAAACAATCTGGACATCAAATTCAAAGGTTAAGAATAGATAATGGAGGCAAATATGTGAACAATAATTTTACAAGTTACTTAACTACACAGGGAATCCAAATGAAACACATTGTTCCATATAGACCACAACAAAATGGTGTTGTTGAGAGAAAGAACCACACATTAAAAGAAATGGCTAATTGTATGATCCAATCTAAGGGATTAAGTCTAAAGTATTGGGCGAAAGCCATCAACTGTGAAAATTACATAATAAATCACACTCCCACAAAGGCTCTTAAAAATAAAACACCGAAAGAAGCTTGGACTAAAATTAAACCAAATGTAAGTCACTTCCATGTATTTGACAATATAGCATGGGCTCACATTCCTGATGAGAAAAGGAAAGCATTGCAGCCTAAAAGTGAGAAGTGTATATTTGTTGGTTATTCTGAAGATGCCAAAGGTTACAGACTTCTTCAATCACATTGTAATGAAATTATTATTAGAAGAGATGTTAAATTTGATGAAAATCTCTTGGCATGCAAGCCTAATTCAACGTTTGTTCCTTCTTTGGCCTACGAGCCTAATTTGGCAATTGTGCATTCTTCGGCCTGCGATCCATCTTCAACGTTTGTGTCTTCTTATGATCTAGTTTCTTCTTCAGATGATGACAGTGAGGATAAAAATCCACCTCCTCATGCTCACCCTCCTCCAGATGAGGCCTTTGAACCTGAACTAGCACTAGCTCCACCGCTTCCTAGATGGGTCCATTTAACACGTGAAGTAGCCAATGATCTTGTTGGTGATCCTTCAGATTAGCATCGAACACGTTCACAGTTCCAACACACCTTGTCTCTTTTGGTTCAAGTTTCAAAAACTCATGATCCAGAGACATTTGTAGAAGCTTCAAGTCATCCAGATTAGGATACAACAATGAATGAATAGTATCGTTCTTTAATGGAAAACGATACTTGGGATCTTGTACCTCTTCCAAAAGGATGAAAAATTGTTAGATGCAAATGGGTCTACAGAACTAAGTATGCATCAACTGGAAGTGTTGAAATACACAAGGCTCGGTTAGTTTCCAAAGGATTTTCCCAAGTTGAAGGAATTTACTATAATGAAACCTTTTCCCCTGTAGAAAAAATGAATTCCATCCACCTTGTTCTTGCCCTTGCTGCCTCGCATAAATGGGAGGTCCATCAGATGGATGTTAAATCTGCCTTCTTGCACGGAGATTTGCAAGAAGAAATCTACATGGAACAACCTCCTGGCTATGTCTAGAATAACTCTAGCCTTGTTTGTCACCTCAATAAATCTCTTTATGGTATCAAGCAAGCTCCCCGAGCTTGGTATGCAAAAATGGACATATTTCTTATTGTCACTGGATTCTCTAGATGCCATTCAAATCCTAATGTCTATACCAAGAAAGTAGGAAGCCATATCATAATCCTTTTCCTTTATGTTGATGACCTTATCCTTACTGGTAGTGACTCAAAACTTTTAAACCATGTGAAAACCAACCTTAAGAATAAATTTGAAATGATAGACTTAGGCTTTTTTCACTATTTCCTTGGCCTCTAAGTTTTTCAAACCAATGAAGGAATTTTTCTTTCCCAGTCTAAGTATGATTATGACATTCTTCGTCGCTTTCACATGGATGATTGTAAACCAACCCTTTCTCCCTTCCAGTATGGAGTCAATCTTACTGCCACATGTACTTCTTCTGAAGTTGATGCCACCTTGTACCGACAGTTAGTTGGTAGCCTCTTATAATTGACTCATACCCGTCCCGATCTTTCCTTTGTTGTTGGTCTTGTTGCCCGATATATGAAAATGCCCCATGAAAGCCATTGGAAAGTAGCTAAACGGATACTTCCCTATGTTCGTGGTACAGTTCAGTTCGTGATACATTACAGTTCAGGGGGGACTCCTTTATTGGTTGGTTTCACTGATTCAGATTGGGCCGACGACCCTGATGATCAAAAGTCTACTGTAGGTTATTTGGCTTCGACAGATCCTTTCAGAGTTTGGATTCCAGCACCAGCATCCGACCAACCTTTGGTGTGACAATTAGAGTGTCATCAAGCTCACCAAAGACCCAGTTCAACATCAGCATAGAAAACACATTGAGCTACACATGCACTTCATCAGAAAGCTCATTCATGATCATGTTATTGAAGTGCTCTTTTTCCATACAAAAGATCAAGTTGCAGACATTTTCACAAAGTCTCTTACAGAAGTGAAGTTTTCCAAACTTCAATCTATGTTAGAAGTTCAGGAAGTTGTCATTAAGGGGGGATAGGCTCTAATGCCTCTTTCCTTCTCCTATTGTGTCACTATTTTAAATCCTTCAATCCTATCCCAAGTTATTCTTAAGGGAGGATGTTAGGATATTTAGACACTTAGGAGTTAGTTAATATCTACTTGGTCTATTGTGTCGTTAGTTAAAAGTGTGTTTTCTGGTGTGTTTCTTTAGTATGCATTAGTATTCATTTATAGTTAGGAAATCCGACGGCCATGATATGTTCCCGACATAGAGTGATCTGACGGTTCATACTCTCCTCGATCTTAATGGCCATTGATTCGTGGCTTAACACCTGATTGGTCCATGATCTCTATTTAAAGAGCATGGAGGGTCATTTTCCAGTGATTGATTGTGAGAAACTCTCTTGTAAAATCTCTCTGTAATATTTTTCTTTGCATTAATAAACTGCTCCAAGTGGCCGCATTGGCTAGGGCCATGGATGTTTCCCCGTAGGGGTTTTACCACGTGAAAACATTGGTGTGTTTATCTTTGATCTGGTTATGTGAGTGGTTACTAAAGGTGTTCGTCCTTTGTTGGAATACTTGTGTTGTCGAACAAAGATCTCATCAAGGGTGGAAGGGGAACTTAATTCAAGTGGAGTCATCGAGCAAGCTAGGGAAAAGAATTGGGATAGATTTCCAAAGTGTCATTAGGGCACAAAAGAGGATTCAAAATCCTCTTCGGCGATGATGCCAAAATGTTATCGCACAAGTTGTAGGTTGGGAAAATCTTGACCCAAAACACAATATGGCAACAACTAAGATAACACCTACCCATTGTCACCTCAGATAGGTATTCTCGTCACTTTAGAGGTGAAGTGATCGCCTCAAGGGGGGAATCCCAAATGACCCTAGGGGGAAATGAGATGAAAAATGAGATGAATTCCCCTAGTGATCAAGTTTCTAAGCAAAATATGGCTTTGATGACTCATCTCAGAAGTGGTTTAAGGTTTCCAAGTCTTCGAGTACCCGCGGAAAGTGTTTGTACCTGCCCGAGACACAAAAAATTCCAAGTGTACAAGCTATATGTTAGGTGGAAAAGCAAGTAAAGATTGTTCTCCCTAATTGAAATAGTCAAAAGAAATATATATTAGAAAGAAACAATTAATAATTTTTCTATATAATATGTTAAAATTCACGTAAATAATGCAAGAGATAAACTAGAAAACACTAGTACAACTCAAGTATAAAAGCATAAGACTTTAACATTGATGTAAGGCTGTTATAGACAAGTATTGTAGAGATGTATCTGAAGCCTTATGTATATATCAAACAAGTTGTTATATTAGAAAAATGAACCACCAAAACTTGCAAGAATCCACCAAAATGATGCGCTGGGACTAGTAGATTATGCTCGCAAACTCTTAGCAAATTCTAATGGTTGAATTGCAAGTTATTTAGAGGTTTATTTAGGGTTTGGCACAACCTTAGTGTTTCTAGCATTAAAATTATTACAAAAACAAATTGCTTGGATAAAAGAGGATGCCCTTAGGTCATAAGAATGCTTATAACATGTATAAAATAATCCAACTTGAACAAATCCAATATCTCTCAAAATCACGTTAACCAATGCAAACAATTTATTTCTCCAATGCAATAAAAGTTTAGTGCCTTTCAAAATGGATTGTGGATTCTTCTTGTATTAGTTTAGGACTACTAAATCGCAAGGGGTGTAAGCCCTTTTAATCCCTTGAGATAGCAACCCTGAAAAGGTAAAGTCTAGGAGGGTGTAAACCCCTTTACTCCTCCTAGCAACCTTTGCAATAGTCCTTTCAACAACCAACATTAACAAAACTTGGTGGAGGGTGTATGCCCTTATACTCCTTCAAGGATATATTTAATAACAACCATGGAACAAGAAAGAAACCTAACAAATGCAAATTTTCCTCACAAATTCCAAGAGAAATGCCAAGGCAAACCTTAGTTACTAAGAATTTTCATCATCAAGGCAAGAGAAGGAACCTCTAAGAAATAGAGCACCACTTCCTTCCATAAGACAAGAGATAAACCATATCACAATAGAGAGAGAGAATGAATTTTCCCAAGTAGGGAGAAAATTTCAGCCAAGTGTCCTTATCCACAAGAGGGAGAGTTATGATTGAAATGAGATACAAATGATCTCTTTTTATACAAAATGTTCTAAACATAGTTTGTCCACAAAGTTAGGGTAAAACAAAAAATAAGGTGACAACAACCCTTATTTTTCCCCATTACACAAAATAATACTTTTTTAATTCATATTTTGCACATAAGTAAAACCCTAAAGTAAGACGTCGCTCCTCTAGGGTGACGTTTTGAGACTTTTGCAAGTCATTGGAGTAGGAGATGAGTGTGCTAGGCCTCCAAAGGCCAAGTGTCTTCAATCTAACCTTATCCCCCATGATCCATGGATTCTCTTCTTTAAACATGCCAAGTGTCCTCAACCACCACCAAAACCCTAGCCCTACTATGATGTTAAGCCCTCAAGGGTGATGTTTTGGCCTTTTTAGGCAAATTGTTTAGGTGGTAGGGGATAATTTAGGTCCTCCATGATGTCTTCTAGGTATTCAAAGGCATGTATTCATCATTCGGTATGTGGGCCATGGTATCCAACCTACGGGTTTCAAGCCCCATGGAAGCCCAAGCTAGGTTTGTTCCTCCAAAATTGTGCACCAGCTGGGTCCTGCAAAGAGAAATGGATACATCCTCCAAGGATATCAAGTCAAATGCATCATGATGAGTAAATAAAATCAATAAAATATCCATNATGGGGGGGGGGGGGTTGACAATACGACCTATTGGGTGAATCATGTTGATGATTGCAGCATCGTGAGACATCCTATAGGATACATTCTCCTCTATGACTGAGTTGAGTCGACCTGTGAGAGAGCCCAATGTTGTGCATGCCCATGTGATGGTGCATCATTCTCCTTTGTGTGAGAGTTGAGATGTCCCTCAGTGGTTGGGTGTGCCCAAATGATGGGTGTATCGTTCTCCTCTATGTGAGAGTATAGACGATGTGGTACTCCATATGATTCTACTGTGGACTCAGTTGAGATAGAAATCTATTGAGTATGGCATCCCTGTGGCTGAGCACAGGTGGACGTGTCCCTAGTGGCTGAGCACTAGTGGACGTGTGGATCCCTTGCTATATTGTCTAAGCGTAATATTTACTTGTAACCCTAATTATGATGTAAAGGTTACAAGTTGGCCCCACCATGTAAATATAATTAATATTGTGTAAATTATTAATTATATTTATTATATTATTGAGTTATTGAGGTCGGCCCTATTGTGTCAATAGACACACATTTTGTTGTGTCAGTTATTGTATAAATAAAGGTGGATCCCCATTGTGGATCACACTCATGATTGTGTCGTCTCATGATTTCAGAAGTTGAGGTATGAAATTATGAGAAATGCATCTCACACTTTTCTAATAGATAGTTTTCTCAGTCATAGCAACACCCTTTTGTGTGCTAGGTTTGGTAGTGGATGGGGGATCTTCTCTTGAGAATATAACAAAGGATTTTTGGGTTTTCTTCCCTTGTGTAGAATGGTTTCATAGGATATTTCTTGTGTTCTTGTGCATGGTTATTCTTCTTGTGATATTGGTTTACTACAACTTCTATTGTTGCTGCAAATGGTTATGGTTCAAGTAATGCTAAACAAAAAATGAAATAAAACTACATGCATCAAATAACCATAAAAATTAACATGGTATCAGAGCAGGTACTGAAGATGATCCTTTTCACATTCAAGAAGGAATATGTGGAAATTTGAAGGCAGTCATACCCCTGTGGCTAGAGTAAGGAGAGGACCAGACCTTCTCCTAAAACCCTAAGGTAAATTTAGAGCTGGCCAAAAGCCTATTAGCCTAGGTTGAGCCCTGGTTAAAACAAATCACAATTAGAGCTCATTCTCTCTGTAAATATCAACACACAATCCTGTAAATCTCAACACACAGTTTGTTGCATAGAATGACCAAAGACCTATTTCTCTCACAGTTTTGAACTCGGAACCACTCCACCCAAAACTTTTTGTCTTCTTCAATGGACGACCCATATTTGAGATATCGATCACAAAAGCGCCCCTCACAGTATAATGATGGAGGTCCCAGAGACGATTCCAACAACCTCTACAAACATTACCAATCCTCTTCATATTCTCCCCGCAAAGGCTCTACCCCTCTGCCTAGAACCCCAAAATTCATGTCCAGCGATATAGTCTTCCACATTCTATGCCCTGAGTCATTAGTGAGAAGCATAATTGGAAAGGGAGGCAACATTGTCAAGAACCTCAGGCAGGAAACCGATGCCCAGATTACCATCAAGGACACAATACCGGGTTTTAAAGAAAGAGTGGTTTTGATCTCTTCATGCGATGGAGGAGAGAGGGAGGTAGTTTTCACGACGTAGGAGGCTCTGTTCAGAGTCCATTCGAGGTTTTTTGAGAGTGGTATCAAGGAGGAGGGATGAAACCAAAGAATTAAAACCAAGATTGTGGTGCTTAATAACCAGGCTGGTTGTTTACTAGGGAAGCACAAGAAGATTAATGAACAAATGCGTGGAGAAACCAAGGACCAGATTCGAATCCTGCCGAGGGATAAACTTCTTGAATCATCTCTGCAATCTGCCTTCAGGCGATATTGTGCAGAATAAGTCAAGGGAACTTCATGATGATGACTGTCAGAAAGAACTATTTCACCTCTCTAATCTCAGGATGTAAATTTCTAGTTGTGTGACTGAGTTGGATGTTGCCATCAGATCAAAATATGTCAAGGGCCTTGTGGACCTATTCGTTGATGGGATAGGCCATAATTATTGCACATACTAATATGTCAATTCATTGGAAATTTTATAAAACCAATCTGTTGGTATTTCATCTAGTGATAACCTATACTCTAGAGAATTAGCATATGACTGGGTTCTATTCCAGTTTTCCAATGGGTGTGCTCCAAAGTGAGATGTGAAGATACGAGGCCAGGTGATAATTTTGGGTGAGCTATGAAGATGATGTGATAGATGACACATTTACAAAATTATCAAACATGAAGTATTGTCCAAATAATGAAATCTTGAAGACAATTGATGTGAGAGGTACGTTGCAGATTTCAAGAATGAGCCTTGATGTGACTTTTGAAGTGTGTGCTATAAGTGAAGATTATTCAAGGAGACTAGTCTTGTAGCTAGTAATGTGCAAAGAAATAAACATTGGCCACCTCAATAGAAGTCAAGGAATGCAAGCAAGAACGATGAGGAGTTCTTCTCTATCTCAACTTTCTCAGGAATACCGAAAACAATATTGAGCATGATTGCAGACTAAGGTAAGTCTTGTACTACATTCCTTATTTGATTTCATTAATTTGTATTTGCTTGCATTTTGATAATGAAGGGTATTATCCCTGGTGTGGGAGCCCTCATGACTTGGACCATTATCCCTGGTACAGGAGTCCATTTTTCTTGGTTGGTTTTTATCCTAATACAAGAGGCCATTTTTGTTGTTATCCCTATGGGAGGCCATGTTGGTTATTATCCTAGTACAGGAGGCCAAATTTTCTTATTTGATTATTGGAGGACCATGATCCCTGGTACGAGAGTCCAAATTTTCTTGGTTGGTTATTATCCCTATGGGAGGTCATCTTGGTTATTATCCTAGTACGAGAGGCCAACAAAGTTTTGTAGAAGCAGTAGAGGCCTTGAGAAGACATGGGATGTCTCTAGGTTAACAACACAGGAAAAGGAAAATTTTTATCTTTTTGACTTCAGAGGGATTCACTTGACTTAGAGGGAGTCAAAAAATGAGAAGAAGGAAGAGGCAATACCTTCTCCCCCTTTAGCAGTTCAGAGGGAGACATTTACTGATCCAGTTGATCCAGTTGATCCAATTGATCCCATAGCTCCAATTGATATTCCCAGAGACATTGTAGTAGGCCATAAAAGGCCTTCTTAGGCTCAACAAACTCTGAAGGAGGGAGAGGGACACACAATTCCTCGAAGCACATTCTGAGAGAGAAATACACCACAAAGTTTTTTCGAGCTACATTTCATCTATGAGCCACATCATTGATACTGAGCCTTCCTTTCGTGGAGAAGCAACATGTCAACAGGTATGGAAAGATTCCATGACATAAGAGTATCATTCCATAATGATGTGTGGGATATTGTTTCGAGATCAAAAGGGAAGTCTGTAGTGACTTCCAAGTGGATCTATAAGATCAGGCATGCAACCGATGGAAGTGTCGATAAGTACAAAGCAAGATTTGGGGCTAGAGGATTCTCATAGATGGAGGGAATTGATTATAAGGAGAATTTTTCTCCTGTAGCCTGATATACTTCCATTCGTACTATCATTTCACTATATGCATCCATGTTTTGGAAAATAAATCAGATGGATGTAAATACAAACTTTCTCAAAGGTAAGATTGAGGAAGAGGTTTACATCGAGCAGCCAGATGGATTCGTGATACATGAGCAGAAATCTCATGTGTGAAGGTTGAAGAAAGCCTTGTATGGACTAAAGCAGGCACCTTGTGCTTGGCACGAGAATATGGATGGATTCCTGATGAGTTTTGGCTTCAACAAGAGTGTTTTTGATCCAAACTTATATTACCATTATTCATTGTGATAACCAGAATTGTGTGAAGTGCTTCGAGAATCATGTGTTTCACGATAAATCAAAACACAGTGAGATCAAATAACATTATATCAGAGACATGGTGCAGAGGAAAGTAGTACATGTGAAATACCTTCCTACACATGAGCAGATTGCAAATATCTTCACCAAACCTCTTGCCAGGATGAAGTTCGAGTACCGCCATGATAGACTTGGCCTAGTGGAGAATGCCTCCCTAGCTGAGAGGGAGTGTTGATGATTGCAACGTCATAAGACATCCTCTAGGATACATTCTCCTCTGTGATTGAGTTGAGTCGACCTGTGAGAGAGACCAGTGTTGGGCATGCCCATGTGATGGGGCTATTGATATTGTGGTAGATGCGGGAGGTATTTACCTCCATGTGTAAACCTAACGAGAATAGAATATTCGAGGAAGCAAGAAAAAACCCTAATTAATTGGTTAATAACCCTAAAAGACAAGTCGACTCAAGAGAATGACTTGTATTAGGTTATTATCCTCCAAGAGAAGAAGTCAACTAAAGGAAATGTTATATACTAAAGAATTAGTATCCAGAATGAGAAGTCGACCCAGGCAGTTTGCCAGAAATAGTAGAAATACATGAGGCTAGTCTTAATTATGGCCAGTATTCTCAGAACTGCAGAAGCAACACTTGTGCGCATTGTAGTTGGCCAATTTGTGTGCAAGTTTGGAGGAGAGCTACTGTTGCAGCTGCTGCAACTAGCAAATTTTGGTTTTGGCTTGGACTCTCTCTTGGTTATGGTTTGGACTCTCTGATAAGATATAGTTACTCTTTCTTGGTGCGCTATCCTTGGAGAAAGGTGTGCCACCTTTGTTTGGCTATCCAACCTAGGGTTTTCTTCCAGAATGATTCTCTATCAAGGTTAAGGTGTTAGGGGGTGGCTTCGGCCTATGGTTGGGTGTCAATATTTCTATATTGTTTATGGTTAAATGAGCACATCCATCATATTATAACAGGTTATGAGCCCACACTATCTTCGAAAAGTCTAACCACTGGAAGATAGATTGGGAGGATTTGCTTAGTTGCAGTTGCAGTTGCAGTTGTAGCCAGTTTTTGTTGCAATAATGAAACCCTAACCCTCCCATCGAGGCACCTTAAGTGAAGGGTTTGACCTAATTTCTGGACATATTAGTGTGCCCTAGCCCAGTGCATCTTCTGGTACTCTCAGCAAGCTAAGATGTCAAGTTTGAATTTTTGGTCAAATCTAGGGTTGACCAAGTCAAAGCAGCCATGAATTACTCTATGAGGTAAAAAAAAAATTGGAAGGGGATTCTAACTTCAAAGCATGGAATACAATGATTGATCTCATCCTTACCAAGAATAAAGTGTTGGATATCATGAAAGGAAATATTGTGGAACCAGAGTTTGAAGAAGGAAAAGAGAAGGAACCGTAGAACGTTGTAGTTATGGAGAAGTTAAAAGACAATGACATCAATTCCATGAGTATCATAGTGGATTCTATAAAATACCACTTGATACCCTACATATCTCATCTCTATTTGTCTAAGAATATGTACGATGCCCTAACAAACCTCTTCTCAGTCAGAAACATTGGACAAGTAATGAGTCTAAAGAATGAGCTCCGTGACATGAAGATGAATGATGATGATAGCATAACATCATATTTTGTGAGAATCTCTCAGTTAAGAGATCAACTACAAGCTATTGAAGAAACCATTTCAAAGAAGGAACTGGTAAATATAGTACTCAATGGTCTTCCCAAGATATGAGATGCATTTGCCGCAAGCATGAACACAAGGAAGGAGTATCCTACATTTGAAGAACTTTGGACTTGTTGTGCCCAAGAAGAATCAACGATTAGTTCAAAAGAGAAACCTCAAAAGAAATATGATGATCAAGCCTTCACACCAAGATTCAATAATTCCAGGAACAAAATGAAGTTTGGCTCAAGGAAGAAGCCAAATCAAAAGAAAGATATGTTAGAAATACACTGCTTCAACTGTCAAAAATATGGTCACTACAAGAATCATTGTCCTGAGTTAAAGAAAAGGAAGGAAACACACAAAGCATCAGTTTCCGAAGAAAGGGAACCCTCAAAGAAAGCCAAGCAGGACAAAACAAACTTCTTCTTCTAAGACAAGGTAACAATACTCTTCATATTTCTTGTACATACCATGTTTTTTGTACATATCTTGCATATCTATTTCTTAGAAGATAATATGTTCAAAGAGAAACTATACCTATGAAAGAAAATCAAGATAAGGACTACTATCATAATGACTACAATTCAGGAAATACACATGAAAGGATGAAGTACAGTTGCAAGATAAGCTGAAATCAAAATCAATCTTTAAGAAACCTAGAAGAAGTAAAGATAGAAATAAGTCAACAATCAAGAGGAAATTGGAAGAGGACTTATGACACATTGCAGAAGGCAATAATGATGCAGACAGAAGCATGGGATCTCTTAGTTGGAGGGAGCTGATTATAGAATTCCAAAAGAAGAGCATGCATTCATGCATGAAGCAAGGATTAGGAGGGAGTTAATCCCAAATAATATTATCCATTGAAGATGATGAAGTATCTATCCATGTTCCCATCAATGGTAGCAACCACAAAAATCAACATGTGTTCAGTTTGACTTTAGCAGAAGTCTTTTTTGAAAAGAAGCCTTAAAGTGTCTCCGGTTGTCCATCCACATCCATAATCCTATGATGAAAGAAAGAAGTTGGAATCTTCAGGGCATGGAATCTATAGAAAACTCCATGGAACTAAGAGATAAAGAAAAACATGAGGAAGAACATGAATATTCCAAGAGAGAAGGAAAATCCAGAAGAACCAGTCATTGTATCAAGAATCACAAGACTACCATCTTGATATAAACTCACTAAAAGCAATCAAGAAGAGGAAATGATGAAGGACAATGTATGGAAGACTTATGAATGTAAGAATTGTGAGATCTAGAACTAGAGGTTCTCCCAAGATGGAGGGAGAAGACTATGATGATTGTTTGTTCCAGTAAACTAGACATACCTCTACATGAGCCATTATATCGTCCACAATATCCATGGATTGGAGTTTACATCATATGAATGCAAAGACTATTCTCCAAAATAATTGAACAAAGAGAGTATGTAGAGAAACCTAAAATCTTTGAGGTATACCAAAAATAAACCCTTGTATGCAGATGGAAGAAGATTTTGTATGGATTCAAACAACTTGGTGCAAAGCCTCTCTTGCACAGCAGAAGCGTGGTGAAAACCTTCTATGATAAAAATCAGAATGGTTACTCAGAAGTCCAGGATGATGGACTGCAAATCCATGACAAACTCTCATGATGATAGAAGAAGTGCCACATGGATATGTTCCATTCTGAGCCTTGCCATGATGTTATGAGCTAGCAGTAAACAAAAGAGATGAATCCAACTATGATATAATGTAATGATCAGAGTTATATGAAGCCTTTAGAGAAAACCAATGTTCTGTAAAGACTGAAGTACATTGAGATCAAGCATTACATTCTCCCCGATGAAGTCCAGAAAAGAGAAGTGGTTCTCCAATATATATCTCCACAACTGAGCAGATAAGCAGTTATTTTGGTAAAGCCTTTGTTTAAGATGAAAGAGTTTGCGTACTCAAGAAACAACTGGAGATCATGGAGACGACTTCCTTATTGAAAAGGGAAGAGATGAATCCCAGGTTGGGAGGGAGCACTGATGTGTTATTGATTTATGGATAGTCATTTTTCAGTTCGAAAAATGGTCTAGGATGAGCAGTTCCTTTCCAGTTCAGAAAGTGGTTTGAGACTTCTGACGGACAAAAATTTTCCAGTTTGGAAAATGGTCCAGATCGAACGATCATTTTCGTAATGAAAATGGTTCGATGGATTGTTGATGTACCATAAACAATGATTACCCTTGTNAGATCATGGAGACGACTTCCTTATTGAAAAGGGAAGAGATGAATCCCAGGTTGGGAGGGAGCACTGATGTGTTATTGATTTATGGATAGTCATTTTTCAGTTCAAAAAATGGTCTAGGATGAGCAGTTCCTTTCCAGTTCAGAAAGTGGTTTGAGACTTCTGACGGACAAACATTTTCCAGTTTGGAAAATGGTCCAGATCGAACGATCATTTTCGTAATGAAAATGGTTCGATGGATTGTTGATGTACCATAAACAATGATTACCCTTGTGGTTAGTGTGGGGGAATGGTCTAGGATAGTCTCTCTTCTTGACAATCACTCTCAATAGTGGTCAAGAAGACTGGTCCGCCTCACCGGACAATCATTCTTTCGAAGCTTACAGTTGTGAGAAGTTTCAAAGAATGGTCCATTTTGGAGGTTGGTGCAGGACAGTCATTTCCTTAGGAAATGGTCCGGATAGTCATTCCCTAAGGCAGATTCATTCTCTCCAGGTTGCACTTTGTTTAGTGCTGGAGGAATGGCCTAGATAGGTGAATGGTCCAGGTTCAACAATCAAGGACATGCATTCCCTAGGGTAGATTCATTCTCTCCAGGTTGCACTTTGTTTAGTGCCAGAGGAATGGCCTTGATAAGTGAATGGTCTAGGCTCAGAAATCGAGATAATTATTCTTCCTTGCCTGAGAAGAATAGTCCAGATATCTCATCATTGATGTTTGACCTTTTGAGGGTAGATGCTCTTCCATATCTCACAGATGTGAGTGGAATTATGGTCCAGATGATTCAATTTATATCATAACAGTGTTTTCTGTGCAGGTTGATATCATATGATATGATTGTTATGGAGACTTTATGTCTCCATACAACAAATGTATACTATTGTGGTGGATGTGTTCCACTGATTGTGACTATATGTCACTGATCAAGGATTTGTGTGCTACTTGGTGTGGCAGTGTACCACTGGATTGTAGTTGTGTACTACTATGGATAGACATAGTTGTGTTCTATTGAATGACATTGTTCCAATTGCCTTGAAAAAAATCATTAGTGTTGGAAATGATTATCAACTAGATGGATGATCAATGGATAGAGATTCCCCAGATGAAAAATGGTCTAGGAAATTTATTCTTCTAGGACATATGTCCAGATTAGAATAATGGCTCTTGTGTCACTCTATGGAGTGAGTGACTTATCCAACATCATGTCTGATTACTCAGATGGAGTATGGTTTCGAGAGATGATGCAGCTGATGACACTGATAGTGATGATGGTGCTCATGATATAATAATGAGATAGTCTATATGACTATGTTGATGCTACCGGGTAAATGGTATGTTTGTTCTCAATACCATTACCTTCAATACCTCCCTAGCTAGGAGGGAGTCTTGATATTATGGTAGTTGCGGGAGGTATTTACCTCCACGTGTAAACCTTACGAGAATAGAATATTCTGGGAAGTAAGAAGAAACCCTAATTAATTGGTTAATAACCCTAGAAGACAAGTTGACTCAAGAGAATGACTTGTATTAGGTTATTAGCCTCCAAGAGAAGAAGTCAACTAAAGGAAATGTTATATACTAAATAATTAGTACCCAGAATGAGAAGTCGGCCCATGCAGTCTGCTAGAAATTGTATAAATATAGGAGACTAGTCTTCATTTTGGCCAGTATTCTTAGAACTGCAGAAGCAACACTTGTGTGCGCTGCAATTGGCCATCTTGTGCGTAAGTTTGGAGGATAACTACTGTTGCAGCTCCTGCAACTAGAAGATTTTGGTTTTGGCTTGGAATCTCTCTTGGTTATGGTTTGGACTCTCTGATCATCTCTAGTTACTCTTTCTTGGTGCGCTATCCTTGGAGAAAGGTGCACCACCTTTGTTTGGCTATCCAACCTAGGGTTTTCTTCCAAAATGATTCTCTGTCAAGGTTACGGTGCTCGGGGGTGGCTTCGGCCTATGGTTGGGTGACAATATTGCTATATTTTCTATGGTTAAATGAACACATCCATCATATTCTAATAGGGGCATCGTTATCCTCTATGTGAAAGTTGAGTTGTCCCCTAGTGGTTGGGTGTGCCCATGTGATGAGTGTATTGTTCTCCTCTGTGTGAGAGTTGAGACAATGTGGTACTCTAGATGATTCTCCTGTGGACTCATTTGAGATAGACATCTATTGATTATGACTTCCTTGTGGCCAAGCATAGGTGGACGTGTCCCTAGTGGATGAGCACTAGTGGACATGTGGATCCCTTGCTATATTGTCTAAGTGTAAGATTTAATTGTAACCCTAATTACGATGTAAAGGGTACAAGTCGACCCCACCATGCAAAGATAATTAATATTGTGTAAATTATTAATAATATTTATTATATTATTGAGTTATTGAGGTTGGCCCTATTGTGCCAATAGACACACCTTTTGCTGTGTCAGTTATTGTATAAATAAAGGTGGATCCCCATTGTAAATCACACTCATTATTGTGTCATCTCATGATTTCAAAAGTTGAGGTATGAAATTATGAGAACTGCGGCTCACACTTTTCTAAGAGCTATTTTTCTCAGTCATAGAAACACCCTTTTATGTGCTAGGTTTGGTAGTGGATGGGGGATATTCTCTTGAGAATATAGCAAAGGATTGATAGGTTTTCTTCCCTTGTGTAGAAGGGTTTCCCAGGATATTTCTTTTGTTCTTGTGCATGGTTATTCTCCTTATGATCTTGGTTTACTGTAGCTTGAATTGTTGCTGCAAATGGTTATGGTTCAAGTAATGCTAAATAGAAAATAAAATAAAACTGCATGCTTCAGCTAACCATAAAACTTAACAAGTTTAGGGGTGTTTCCCGAGGGGACCTCCTTCTAAGTCATGTAGATGAGGTGTCATGGATGTAGGGAAGACTTTAGGGCATGGGGTTTATGAAACACAAGGGGATGTAGTGTCTCATTTATGGGTGCCTTTGTAGAGGGAGTGTTGCACCTTTGTTTTCAATGCAACCTTTTCCCAATCCCATTTACTGTTTTTTATTCTTTTAGGATGTTTCCAAGTTGAAGCCAAGGCGGGGCTTCTACCTAAGAAATACAAGTTGTTCCCACCTTGACTGTACCTTGGTCACATTATGCTTCCCCAAGTTGAAAACATGTGTGGGGATTTTACCTATAAGCAATACAAACAATGCCCACACATGCTCCACCTTGGTTGGAATTTTGTTATATTCATTTTTCACCGGTCCCATTAGTTTCTTATGGTTTCCAAGTTGAAGCCAAGGCGGGGATTCTACCTAAGAAATACAAGTTGTTCCCACCTTGACTGTACCTTGGTCACATTATGCTTCCCCAAGTTGAAAACATGTGTGGGGATTTTACCTATAAGCAATACAAACAATGCCCACACATGCTCCACCTTGGTTGGAATTTTGTTATATTCATTTTTCACCGGTCCCATTAGTTTCTTATGAGGGAATCTTTAATTGTCCTTGGGATCCATGGGAGAACATCTAGAATGTTAATGGTTTGTATTTTATCTTTTTCCAGCTACAAGCCTTTGGGCCTTCAACCCCTTATTCCCATGAAGTGAGGGACAACCCCTTCTTGAGTCAGTACACCTAGAAATCCCAAAAGGTAAGGAGATGAGGGGATGAAGTGCGGAAAGTGAAAGGTATGGTTAGGAATGAAACGATGAATTTTCAAGAGAACCTTCAAGTAGAAATTCTATTCCTAAGGGTGACCCACTTGCTAGGGTGCAATGTCAACCACCAAAATGAAAAAATGAAAAGAACAACATGTCCAAGAAAATGTCACATAATGAAAATTAGTAATAGATGAAACAAACTCAAATTCCTCAAGTATGGAATTGACACTCACCATAATACTTGACTTGTACCTCATGGAGCAAGACCCAATGTCTTCCGGAGGCTAGCTGATGTGGTGGATACAGTTGTGATGATCCTAGAGTTGTGGTGGTGAGGTGGGTCTATGTCTATGAAAGTGGACACTGTTGGTCAAGATGTCTCTCGGTACTCCATGTATGCAACCTGAGGGCCTTGATACATCATCTCCTTAGTTATCCCTAAGAGTTGGGGATAACATGTCCAAAACTTGTACAATTTCCAAATTTTATTTTTGGTTATATGTTCTTATGCATTGTTATTTACAATTATATGTCTTGATGATTTGACATAAGTAAAAAGACAACATTTAATTTATTTGACGTCATCATTGAAAACCCTAAGGTTGTTTTGTTTATGTTATACTTGTTTTACTACTGTTATAATTGCAGTAAAAGTGAATTTTCGGATTTGGTTTGTGGGATAAGTTGCGCTAGAAGGTTGAAACTTATCTGGATTGTTTGTTATGTTTTCTCCTTGGATTTCTTCGAAGATTAGGGTACTACAAAGTGAAATATTGTACTCTTTCAATTGTTGTTTTATACTCTATTTTATAACAACCTTATGATTAAAAGTTCATAACATTAAAAAGTTCATAGGAAGTGAAATTTTTGTTTTACATTGAATTTTGAATTCCAAACAATTTCCA
Organism: Picea mariana; assembly: GCA_032191745.1. Classification (NCBI taxonomy): domain Eukaryota; kingdom Viridiplantae; phylum Streptophyta; class Pinopsida; order Pinales; family Pinaceae; genus Picea; species Picea mariana. The sequence goes on from JASDQU010012260.1 coordinate 175,105, forward strand.
CACATACTAACCATTGATGTTAATGTCTTTGATTCAATTACTAATGTTGATATTATGGTAGCCGCGGGAGGTATTAACCTCCGTTTGTGACCTATGAGGAGATTAGAATATTTCGAAAGCAAGCAAAGACTTGGATATAACCCTAGAAGAGAAGTCAACTAAAGGAAATATTATATATTAAGTATTTAGCACCCAGAAAGAGAAGTCGACCCAGAATACCTAGCAAAAGCAGTATAAATATAGGGCCCCGGTCTTCATTTGAGCCATATCTCTGAGAATTGCAGAAATCCACTTGTGCGCACTACAGAAGTCCAGTTGTGCGCAATTCATAGGGGCAGCTACTGTCGACAGTTCTGCAATCTGCATTTTCGGTTTTTTTGGGTTGGACTCTCTGATAAGTTTTGGTTATCTTTTCTTGGTGCATTAGCCTTGGTTGGATATTGGTTTGTTGCTGGAAATTCTTCTCTCTGTCAAGGTCAAGGTGCTTGGGGGTGGCATTAGTGACTATGGTTGGATGACAATATTGCTATATTGTCTATGGTTAAACGAGCACACCCACTTTACTAACAGGTTATGGGCCCACACCTCCTTCATTCAGTATAACCACTGGAAGGAATCTAATCCATAAGGTTATCAAGCTCATTGAAGAACTATCTCTAGGGTTTCTAGTAGGAGCAGTTACCAAAGCACTGACGCTGGGGTTACTAGCAGGTGAAGTTGCAGAAACCCTAAAACTCTTGCCTAACACCTTATGATGGAATACCTTACTCAAGGATAATATTTTCTAGTGCACCTTAGTCCAACACACCTCTTGGAACTCTTAGAAGGAAAAAACGTGAAGATTGAGATTTTGGGTCAAAGCTTGACCAATTATCAGTCAACATAAATCATGAATGAAAAGACAAATCATCTACACTACTCAACGCTCACAAGAACTCTTGAAGATGACATGTGAATAATTGATAGTGGACTCTCCAAGCCAGACTCTCCAATATAAATGAAAAGAAGACATTATATAAGGTAGAACTTGGAGACAAAAACACTTACCCAGTCGAAGGAATTGGTCAAGCCTCCGTCAAACTGAAAACAAGTAATAATGTTCATTCAAGCAATGTCTTATATGTACCTGGTTTAGAAAATAATCTTGTATCCATATCTTTCCTAKAAGACAAAGGAAACATAATAGCCTTTGTAGATGGAAAAGTATTATCTTGGCCTAGAGACTCCAACATAGAGAATGCTAGAGTTATTGGAACCTGTGAAGGAAGACTATACAGACTACTAGAATAAAATGTTGAAGCCCTTGTACATGATGARGTCAATCCYAATGAACTTTGGCATAGAAGGTATGCTCATATAAGCTATCATGCATTACCCTTCCTCAAAAATATGGTAGAAGGAATACCAGAACTACAATATACACATGAAGGAATTTGCAAGGGATGTGCTCTTGGTAAGAAAGTTAAGAAACCATTCTCAAGCAACAATAATAGATCTAAAGAAATCCTAGATCTAATACATTCATATGTTTGCGGTCCGATGCCAGTCAAATATCTAGGAGGTTCTCTTTACTATGTAATCTTCATATATGATTACTCAAGAAAGACTTGGTTATATCTCTTGAGGACAAAGGACAAAGTTTTCTACAAGTTTCAAGACTTCAAAGCAGAGATAGAGAACAAACAAGAAAATCAAGACCTTGAGAACATATAATGGAGGAGAATATACATCAAATGAATTTGTTTCCTTTTGCAAATCGACAAGGGTTAGGAGGGAGCTAATTGTTCAGCATAATCCTCAACAAAATGGTGTAGCATAAAGGAAGAACATATCTATTGAAGAAACTGTGAAGTCACTATTGAATGATCAATGTTTATCTATGTATCTATGGGGAGAAGAAGCCATGACAACAATATATGTTCAGAACATAAGTCCTCACCACATATTGAAGGATATGACTCTAGAAGAAGCCTTCTCAGGAAATAAACCTAATGTGGAACACTTAAGAATCTTTGGATGCCTTGTTTACTTTCACATTCCCAAGGATAAAATGAAGAAATTAGAACCCTCAGGAAAGAAGGGCATATTCATGGGATAGAGTGAATCATCCAAGGCCTATAAAATCTATATCCTGGAACAACATAAGGTTGAAGTTAGCAGAGACGTAACCTTCAATGAAAATATGGCTTTCAATAAATTCATAGAAGAAACTATAAAAGAAGAAGAGAATGAAGAGACTAATGAAGAAATCACATGTCTTCTAGAAAGTCAAAACGAAGAAACAAAAAAAATTGATCATCCGATGCAACCATGTGAAATTACTGAATCATACATTACACCCAAAACCAAGAAACATCCAACTTGTCTTGAAGCTATCCTACAAGGAGAAGAAAGACTCAAATCCCTAAGTAGCACCTTCAGAAAAAGCAAGAAGCCCAAGAGATTCTCCATCTATGTAGCATGTATGACAAATCTTCTAAACGAAGAACCCACCACATTTGAAGACGCAACTCAGAAGAAAAAATGGAAAGAATCCATGACAGAAGAACACCAGTCCATCATGAAGAATGTTGTATGGGAAATTGTGCCTATACCTAAAGAAAAATCAATAGTAACTTCAAAATGGACCTATAAGATCAAACATACAGCAGACAGAAGCGTGGGAAAATATAAAGAAAGATTCATAGCTAGAGGGTTCTCCCAGAAGGAGGGAGAACACTATGATGAGACATTCACTCTTGTTGCCAGATATACTTCTATTAGAGCCATTATGTCTCTTGCTGCTTCCATGGGATGGAGTTTACATCAGATGGATGTAAAAACAACTTTCCTCAATGGAGAAATCAAAGAGGAAGTATACATTGAACAACCTCAAGGATTTGAAGCACACTCTAGAGACACTCATGTTTGCAGACTAAAGAAATATTTATATGGACTCAAGCAAGATCCAAGAGGTTGGTATGCCAAAATAGACAACTACTTAATAAGACTTGGTTTCTCCAAGAGTCATGCAGATCCAAATCTTTACTACAAAGTCATGAACAATGCACCTGTGATTCTACTGCTATATGTCGACGATTTATTTTTGACAAGTGAAGAATCTCTCATCATCCAGTGTAAAAAGGAACTAGCTTTTGAGTTTGATAGGAAATATCTTGGTCTCATGCACTATTACTTGGGACTAGAAGTATGGAAAAAGAGTGGCGAAGTATTCCTTGGACAAGGAAAGTATGCAATGAATATTCTTCAGAAGTTTGGAATGATGGATTGAAAATCCATGGACACTCCTATGACCACATATATAAGAAAAGTAAGAGAGTCAGATTCTGATCCAGTAGACCCGTCCCTATATTGGAAATTGATTAGGTCATTGATGTATTTAGTAAATACTCAACCATATATTTTCTTTGTCGTAAACACACTAAGCCAGTTCCAGGTGGAACCCAGACATGAGCATTGGATAGCTGCAAAGAATGTTCTAAGATATATTCATGGGACACTAAAATATGGTTTAAGATATAATAATAATAATAATCTATTTTTAAGGTCACCGCCAAGCCAGCACACCAAATTGGTGTATGAGACCCCCTTGTTTGTGGGACAAGGGACCCCCCTCCGCCCAACGATTTGATTGGTAAAGTCTACGAAGGTATACATACCCTACCCCCCTCTAGATTTGAACCTATGACCTCTTAAGAGGAAACACATGTTCTTAACCATTAGGCCCACTCAGGCTGTACAACTTCCAATGATATACAACTTCATTGCTTCACAGATTCAGATTGGGCAGGAAGTGCAGAAGACAAAAGGAGTACTTCAGGGATGTGTTTTAGCTTAGGCTTCGCTATGATATCTTAGGGAAGTAGGAAACAAAAGTCCGTCACACTTATCACAACATAAGCAAAATATATCGCAACATGTGAGGCATGTATAGAAGAAGTATGGCTGAGAAAGATGATTTCTGGATTATTTGATTAGGTTCCAAATTCGACCATAATATACTCTGACAACTAGAGTTGTATAAGGCTATCAGAACACCCAGTGTTTCATGAATGATCGAAACACATTGAGATCAAATACTACTTTATTCAAGATAAATTCCAAGAAGGAGAAGTGAAGCTCCAATATATCCCCACAGATGAGAAGATAACAAATATCTTGACAAATCCTTTATCCAAAATAACGTTTTCATACTTATGATACAAGTTGGGGATCGTGGAAATAACTCCCTTAGATGAAAGGGAAGATATGGCTCTCCAGGTTGGGAGGGAGCACTAATATATCATTTATTTATGGACAGTCATTTTACAGCTTGGAAAATGGTCCAGGATGGACAGTTCCTTTCCAGTTCAGAAACTAGTTTGAGATTTCTGACGGACAGTCATTTTCTAGATCAAAAAATGGTCATTTTCATAATGAAAATGGTTCGATAGATTGATGATGTACCATAGATAGTGATTCCCCTCGTGGCCAATGTGGGGGAATGGTCTAAGACAATATTTATTCTTGGCAGTCACTCTTAGTAGTGGTCAAGAAGAATGTTCGCCTCGTCGGGCAGTCATTCTTTTGAAGTTCACAGTTGTGATAAGTTTCAAAGAATGGTCCATTTTGGAGGTTGGTATAGGACAATAATTTCCTTAGGAAATGGTCTGGACAATCATTCCCTAGGGCATAATCATTCTCTCCAGGTTGCACTTTGTTTAGTGTAGGAAGAATGGCCCAGTTAGGTGAATGGTCCAGGTTCAACAATCAGGGACAGACCTTCCCTACGGAAGATTCATTCTCTCCAGGTTGCACTTTGTTTAGTGTCAGAGGAATGGCCCAGTTAGGTGAATGGTCCAGGCTCATAAATCATGGACAATTATTCTTCCATGCTTGGGAAGAATAGTCCAGATAGACCATGATTGGTGTATTACTTTCTAAGGGAATATTCTCTTCCATATCTCACATATGTGAGTGGAAGAATGGACTAGATGACTCAGTTTATATCATGATATTTTTTTTGTGCAGGTTGATATCAGATGATATGATCGCTATGGAGACTGTATGTCTCTAGACAATAGATTTATGCTACTGTGGTGGATATGTTCCACTAATTGTGACTATGTGTCACTAATTGAGTAGTTATGTACTACTATGGATAGACACAATTGTGTTCTATTAGATGACATTGTACTAATCGTCATGGAGATTATCCAGTCGGATAATGATGATGGTGCTCGTGATTTGATCATGAGATAGCCTATGTGGCTATAATGATGCTACCAGTTGGATGGTCTATTTGTGATCAAGACCATTACCTGTTATACCTACCTAGCTAGGAGGGAGTGTTGATATTATGGTAGCTGTGGGAGGTATTAACCTCCATTTGTGACCTATGACGAGATTAGAATATTCCGGAAGTAAGAAAAGACTTGGATATAACCCTAGAAGAGAAGTCAGCTAAAGGAAATATTATATATTAAGTATTTATCACCCATAATTAGAAGTCGGCCCAAACTTCCTGGAAAAAGCAGTATAAATATAGGGCGCCARTCTTCRTTTGAGCCAGATCTCTCAGAATTGTAGAAATCCACTTGTGTGAAAGTTTGGGAGTAGCTACTGCCAACAGTTCTACAAACTGCATTTTCAGTTTTTCTGGGTTGGACTCTTTGATCAGTTTTGGTTATCTTTGCTTGGTGCATTGGCCTTGGTTGGCTATTGGTTTGTTGCCAAAAATTCTTCTCTCTATCAAGGTCAAGGTGCTTGGGGGTGGCATTAGTTCCTATGGTTGGGTGACAATATTGCTATATTGTCTATGGATAAATGAGCACACCCACTTTACTAACAACTAATGGGTGATAAACCTTGCTTAAATTTTGAATATCATAAAGGCATAGACACAGTGGAACATACTTTGTTACCACAAATAGATCATGAGTTGGAATTAGATATGCATTGAAAATATTATGATCACACTCCTATTTTGGAATTTTGTGAAAGTAAAACAATCCAAATCGAATGTGGACTTGCACAAATCATCTTAAATATAGTTGATACACTCATAGGTAAAGAATAAATTAAATTTTCTAAAACAAATATTTTAAGCCAAAATTATATTTTTTTATTAATGAACTCATTATATTTTTCGAAAGCATGTTACCTATTGAACTATTTATTGGGAGAAGGGAAATACTTGGTAAGTTGACTTCTCTCCCTCAAATGGAAAGGCAAAAGTTCATATTAATTTTGTTTTAGAGACTCATAAACAAACATTAAGAAGATATGCACTACTTAAGTCTCAATTGAAAATACTTGGAGATATGGATACATCATCAAGAAGCCTTAGATTTCCAATAACATGAGTAATAAATCATAATTGAATTAATATATTTATATTTTCACATCATCTTGATAAGTTCAATTCAAGGATAGTTTAATGGGTTAATTCAATTGGTTTGAATGGATTGTTTCAAGATAGAATCCATTGAGGTATTCATCTCTAATTCCATTGAGGTTAAGTATGATCGAGTGTCATTTGGATGCCAATTGATATCGTGGCTCGTGGTTGAACCACTTTCCATTCATACATTTCAAGGGAAATGGGGGATCCCACAAGGTTTTCCCTATAAAATAATGTACATTTATGGAATCCCCATGAGATAGATTGGTTGATTCTACCCTTTTTGCTAAGGCATAATGTTAATGAAGGTCATGGAATCCATTCCCATTGAGCCCTGCAAGGTTATTAGTTTCAATTGCAACTTGTAGTTGATATTGTCCTCTTTATGAAAAATGAAGGAAGAGCGCAAAAATATGTGAAGTGCCAGTAAAGTACCAATTTCCTCACATGGAACACTTAATACACATGCAAGTGAGGGGAAATTATTTCTACACACACACACACACACACACACACACACACACACATGCTACATAGTGGATAGAGACCTTCAAAACTTAATTTGTTATCAAAACTTAATTACCGTCTTATGCCGGAGAAGAGTTAACCATGGAAGTGTGATATGGGGAATCTTGATGGTAAAGTAATTGATTTCTCATGGAGCATTGGGTTAGAGAGATCCAAAGGTCATGTTAACCTTTTAAATGATAATGATGATACAAAAAATTTAATTAGCTAAAGTAATAACAATTAATTTTGGAAGTTGATGTCCAATATGTAATCAAATAGAGAAAAACATATGCAAAAATATATATTATCTTTAATAATGGCTAAGCAAGAATGATATAAGAAAGAATTAGAATCTCTTTATTAGATGAGAATCACGATGATAATCTTCCAATATTATGTTGGGATTTTGATAAGAAGAATGTTTTAGGATATTAGACATTAATGAAAACCACACCACTGTTAGGCAGAAATATTGTCATTTTAATTCCATTGTAGTACTTGCCCAACTATTTAATTTGTCAATCCGAGGTTCGTAGGTTTACGAAGCACACACACTATATATGCAGGACTGAAGTAAAAGTAATCTAATCTAAATTGCTGAAATGAAATTAATCTAGAAAAGCATTGAAATTGCATAAGGGAAAAACAATACAACATGTGAAGAGTTGAACGATAACAGACATAGGTGAGCTCACACAATAAATCAATATCAAATTATATTACAAGAATCAAATGTCAAAGCATGAAATCATGACAAATGAAATAATACAAATCAAAGCTAAGAATCTCCTTCTCCTAATTACAAGATTAAATTATGAATTACATGATCTCTCACTCTCCCAATTATGAATAACATGATATGTCACTCTCCCAATTATGAATAACATGATGACCCTCATGAAGAGAGAACACTCTCTTATATACATGAGAGTCTTGAAGAGTGTCATAATTACAGATCCACTATTCTCTCAACCATTCTCAACTACTTTCCCATTATTAGAAGATATGATCCCTTCAAATCCTCCACACATCTCTCACATATCTTAGATAGGTTATGCCATCCAAATCTTCCATGATATTCTCCTTTGAATATGCTTGAGTGATTGTCCCAAATATTATTCAAATCTTCAAAGCTTGAAGATGAAATTCGAATTTGAAGCTAGGTGGTAATATTTGAATTTGTTGAAATCTTCACATATGCCTGCACACATCATCAAACTCATCCAACCTTGATATATAATGAAAATATGTTATTTTTCTAATATTTAATCACAAATTCACTTATAATAATGAAATGAATACAATGGAAAATAATAAGGAGAAACCCACATATATTTATGAAAATGGTATGATAGAAGGTTAATGGGATGATGAAATGTAAGGAGTAGTGAAGGAAAAAGAGGATATAAATGTGACATTTATGAGGCCCAACATGCCCCCCAACTCAACTTGTTGTATGTCCTCATGCAACCATGCATAGATCTTCTTAAGAACTTTTGGCATTCAAACTATGTCTTTGATTGATGATACCCTTTTAACAAGGAATATTTCCAAGATGTAAAATACAAGAGTAGCAGCATGTAAAATATGTGTAACAACATGTGAAATTTTCTTATGGTTGGTTCTTGTGTGACAACCATGAATATAAAGAATGTTGGTTCTTGTGTTAACAATCATTCATTTCACTTATTGATTTTCTTACTGTAATAATTTAGCCATGTACTCACTGGAAGTAATAAGATATCAATGTACATAAGAGAGCATCATTGAGTATAAGAAATCCTTTTTCTTTATCTTTATGAATCATGCCAATATGTGTATCAATCGAAATGCAACAAAGTGTCATTGGAAAAGGAATTTGGTAAACAGTAAATGAGATGGAAAATGGAGTGATAATAGTGGAAAAATGGAATACTGGTAGTGAATAGGTAGTGAATATATTCCCCCCTCCCCAACTGAATCAGTTGCATGCCCTCATGCAACTTAGTGTAGGTCATGGAAGGAAAGAGAGCATGGCAAGGAAATTTTCCAAAATATTCAAGTCGGCATATAAGGAATTGTGTGATTAAAGATTAGAAAAGAACATACCTCCACTTACCCAAAAAGTAGATGTAGTTGTTGTGGCTGCTAGATCAAGAAAACGTGACTAGCGTTGTAGCTGCAACTGTTGTAACTGTTGGAGCAAAGAATATCTGACTGTGATTGATGGAAGATGGAAGGTGTCACTGTTGCAAGATCAGGAAAATGGAATGACTAATGTTGTTGCTGCTGTAACTGGATCATGGGAAGTGAAGGAATCTAAACCGTTACTACTAAATCATGAGAAATGTGGAAGGCAGAGAATATGGAACTATGGTACTCTCATAGATCAAAAATAAAACTGCTGCAACTGTTGAGGGGATTATGAAAAAGTGTATAGTCTTCATCTGCTACAATACTGATGGTACAATTCTCATTATGCGAATGAATGTGTCGATGTCGAGCATGAAGAGAAATCATTGGATTACCGACCATTGATGAATGTCGTTAACCAATGCGAGACAAACTCACCAGTGATGTCAATGAGTGTCAAGGTACCCAAGTACATCTTGAGAAGTGCGAATAGATGGGCTGATGTCAAGCCACTTGCAAGATCTAACGATCAAGGGACATTGACATATTCCCATGATTGTTAGCGAGAGAACTTGCCATTAAGGCATGCAAACCTCTAGGTACTCAAAAGGAACTCTAGTCTATATCCCAGATAAGGTGTTGAGGTCGATGGGGAAAGACTGTTGAAAGGTGGGCCTTAAGGAATCCCACATGAGTTAGTGCGAGTTTATAAAAAGATTGGTAGGACTATAGATGTAAAGATCTCATGAGAAACAGGGTTTATGGTAAGGAAATGTAATCATGGAAAGAGAATTTGTTTTATTCAGAAGGAAAACTGTAAAGGAAAAAAGGAACTGAAAAAGATAAAGGAATGTATGCAACTCATAAATATAGGTGTGTGAAATCATGAGGGATAATTCAATGGAAGATGGGCTTCAATACCAGGATGATTAATCAACTTTGAAGAAGAAATGGGATAGTGTCACAGCATGAAATTTGCGGAAATAATAGCGTATCAACATGGATGTTGTATAACAGAAAACATCAAGATGCGCAAAAAGTTTCTGTGTAATAACAAAATGTTTCTGTGTAACAACAAAATGTGGCTGTGTAACAACAAATGTTTCTGTGCAACAGCAAAATGTTTCTATTGAGTAACAACAAAATGTTGCTATGTAACAACAAAATGTTGCTATGTAACAACAAACTGTTTTTGTGTAACAACTCCTTCAAGCTGTCTATCAAAGCATGCGTTCTTTGAAGAATTTTTTGATTCTTGAAAATCACTTCAGCAGCAAAATGTGAGCATCTCCGATCCTGAAAAAAAAAAACTTAGTACGAATCCTGCATGAAAACTGTGAGAATTTCGAAAAATATATCATGCAGAAATAAGTGTAAATGCAACAAATCAAAGAACAATACATGTTTATGCCTTTTGTTGTTGTGCTCATGGTTTGTCATTGATTGTTGCGTGAAGAATCATAAGACAGGAATAAGTACGAATACGAGCAAATCAAAGAAAAAAAATCGTGAAAACAACTCAGGAATTTTTAGAATGTCTATTGCAAATTGACAGTTTTACAATGTTTGTTTTTTTATTTTATAATGTTTTTCATTAATTTTATAGTTTTATAGTTTTTGTTTTTGTTTTTCTTTCCATAAAACAAACGAAATCATTTTTTTTATGATTTTACATTTTTATTGTTTTTATTTTTATAACACACCCAAAATAATAATAATAAAAAAAATGGTAAAAACACTCAAAATTAAAATTATGACCTACATCCTTGGTCATTTGTTTCTGAATCAGTAAAGAATAGAAACATGTTGCTTGCAAAACACATCAATCAGAGATACCAAGAGCATAAATATATCACGAAAATTTTATTGTTCGATCCTCCTTGGTTGTTCCATTCTGTCATGGCTCAAGCCTCCAACCGTAATTAATTGCACCAAATCTGCAAATCAAATTGGACTCTTATATCATGTGCCATGTGGAGCATAGTTTTTTATTAACTTGGATTCTTCTTCTTGGAGGGTGCCGTAGTTCAAAACAAATCGTTTTTCCCTTGCATAGTCTACAAAACGGAGCTCCAAAAAAYCCTGAATTTCTCCCAAATGATTGTGATATCCAGAAAATCGCTCACGTGTTACCTAATTTCCTCTGTTCCGAAGAAAACCCACATTTTATTTTTTTMTAATTCACTTCGGTTTGCTCAGAAAATGTGTTTTAAAATTTTGTGTTTTAATAGTTACAGATTTCTAGCTATTACGTTTTCTGGCAATTAAGTGCGGGAGAAGACTAATGACAGGATTATTTCATTTGTTTTTTTTGTAGGTTGTAATTTATGGTTGGAAGAATGAAATCAAGTCATGAGGGAAAAATGAATAAATAAACGAGAATAATCAGCTTAGAACAACAAGCTTTTAGCAGTACTCCTTCTATCATCGACTCGTAAATTCTAATATGGTTGTTGGTGAAAAATTGATGGATAGAAGTATTCATTTGATTAGTTTTATTTTCTTATTTGTTGCAGATTTAGGGTGTAAGATCGAAGGATTTGTTTTTAGCTGAGACTATGACTAAGATTTGCAATTTTAATTGATTCTTTGACATTTTTAATCAATGTTTATCATTATTTTTATTTGGTTGGGTTTGTAAACAAGAGTTTTAGCTTTTGATGATTTGATTATTGGCAGGTTGCAAAATGTAGGCTTGAATGTGAAAGGATGAGGCTGGAGAAAGGATGGCATCAAAAATAAAATGGACCAGATTGGAAGTTAAAAATGAGAAGAGCGCAAGCATGACACTGTTTAATCACTGTTACAGCAAAAAGCGTCACTGTTTCAACATGAAAAATTTCGCTGTAACAACATGTAAATTTTTCGCTGTAACAGCTTGTTGTAACAGCATGTAAAATTTCGCTGTAACAACGACTGTCTTAGCATGTAAAAAAAAATTTCACTATTTCAGGATAGAAAAAATTTGGTTTTGTTTTTATTCGTCTAATGTTTTATTGTTTGCAGAAATGCAAATTTATTCAATCACTATTACAGTAAAATTTCACTGTAACAACATGTAAAATGTTGTTGTACCAGCATGTTGAAACAACATGTACAATTTTCGCTGTATCAGCATGCTGTAACAACATGATTTTTTTTTTCCTGTATCAACATGCTGTAACAATGAAAATTTTCGTTGTGTTTTATTCATCTACAAAAAAAAAAAAAAATTGTTTATTGTGTTTATTTGCAGGTCAAAGGATGGGCGCAAAAACACTCATTCAAAATCATCTCTATTTTCTGATCCTCGCGATCACACGAAGCGCGGAGGAGAGCATACTTATTAAAAAAAATTAGAGCAAGAATGTTGTTTTATTCGTTAGCCTACCTATTCTACGCTAATTGGGAATTAAATACTGGTTACGTGTAGGAAAATTTCCAGTGTAGCCAAGAACACAACAATAACATGAATATATTATCTTTCAATTTCGCAACTAAGGGTCGGAAATGTGTATAAGCATGCAAAATCTGTTGCTGAAACTCTAAATTAACAAAAGAAAAAAAAAACAAAAGAATCTAACCTGGTAGTCGCTTGAAACCATTGTTCGAAATAGTTTTCGTAGGCACGATTTCCCTCGCTCAGATCATGCTGCAGCTCCTCATTGTCCTCCTCAAGTTCCTCAGATGTTGATTCCTCGTTCGTTTTTGGAGGAGTATTTAAGCTCTGGGCTACTGTCAAGATCTCCTCTTCGTGAGAAGAGGAGATCCCGACTTTCGCAAGGATCTGAGCGAGCTATTCCAAGATGACACTCATAGTTAAATCATATTGCAAAAGGAGGTTTTTACAA
>JASDQU010012261.1:1721-23960 GCA_032191745.1 Picea mariana
TTCATGTACTAATCCATGTCTCCTATGTATCTTGTTGAGAAGCCCGAAGATTCATGTAATTTCCAAGCCTTGTTATGTTGTAGTGGTCTACTTGTCACTAGTATTGGGTGGGAATTTTTGTGTTCCCAGTGGACCATTGTGGTGGCGTAGTGCTTGACTGTGTGTGGTTTTCTGGTGAGTGTATGTTTATGCTAAGCCTCGTAGTTTCCCAAAGGTGTGGTAAATCGAGTTGAAGGAAAATCTGTTGTCTGGCCTATGTGTAACACTCTCTCTAGGTGAGGGAGGTGGTTATGGTTGAAGAGACAGGTTGTCTAGCTTGTCTGTAACACTCTCTACAGGTGAACGAGGTGGTTATGGTTGAAGAGGGAGGTTTCCAAGCCTGTGAGTGACTCTCTCTAGGTGAGAGAGTGCATGAAGGAAGTGAGAACTCCTGGAAGGGGTCCTATTGATGCCATAGAGATCGAAGACCTTCGGTCTAGCCTGTTGTTGAAGCCCAAGGAAAAAGAAGTTTAGCAGTCGAAGGACTGTCTTGGTGACAATGAAGGTGTATACTCCTGGGGTGGGATAGGCATGTGGGGAATGAGAGTCTGTGAGTAGTGTGCATAAGTGACTCTTGGGAGAGAATCATTCCTCTGTAACTGTGTATTCTTGTTGACCTTTCCTAACTCGGGGGTGACCTACTGCTAAGAGTGATGAGAAATGCGGTCTAACACTGGGAGGTTCGTGGAAGGTATTCACGCAGTTGGAGGATTATACCAAGTTTTAAAAGATAAGTACCAATTGTGCTTAATATTTTTTTATGCATGTTTGTGATGCTTGTATCATCATCATGTATTCCACCGTAATCATTAATTATTGTTAATACCATGGATTATGTATCCTAGCAGTGATTATGTGATTTCTCTGAGTTGTTTACTTAAAACTGTTAATTAAGTTTAATATGGATGTTTTATATTCGAATATGAGAATATTCCACATAGTTGCATTTCTTGGCAAGTGGGTTGATGGTTGGAGACGTTACAATATGGTATCAAATCCAAAGGTTTCAATGTTGAGCCTGGATGGGTCGGATAAGTGGTCTTTGGACCCAAGGTTTTGAGTGGAAATGGTGTTCAAAGGAACCAATTTCAAACCTTAGATTGTTTCTGAGTGCCAAGGGTTTACATTGGCCGTGTTATGAAGCCCTAGAGGAGTAGTGGTAGAATAAAACCGTAGTCATAGATCAGCTGTGCGGAGAAGATCTGAACTATCTAACCCACGTCCAGACACTTAAGAGAGCGTGCAGAAGAGATTAGATCTGGGCCATCATATCTGAGCATGTGGACCAACAACCGTTGGATCTAGGGAATGTGCATAGGGTTTAAAACTCTTTGGAGTTGCACAGGAGTGTGGAAATCACAATACGCGAAGCCTCGAAATCATCAAGACCGTACATTGGAAGGGACGCGTGGAGAATGATCAACCTTTCACTGACTTGTGACTTGAAAGGGTCAAAGGGAAAGTTCATGAGAATTAATGAAACACGAATTCACGATTGGATCACAACCATTAATCAAGGAGAGATCTGAACCATTAAATTTTCCAGGAGGAATCATGACATTTCGAGGAACGGAAGAACAAAAGTGGGAGTTCTTTCAACCTCGCAACACATGAATTCCTGATACACGAAACCTCGATGAGCCAAACCTTGGGTTGAGTTGATGTCACTGGGATTGACAAGAACATGGGGGATGTGTGCCATGTGCCAGTGGGTCCCAAAGTAAACGCAGTAGAGGCAGATGGCATTACCCGAGGAAACATGGACCTTATTAAGGACACCATGTGTCACCACCTTGGTTGGTGACAGCTATGCTATCGTCCCAAGGGTAAGAAAGGTTGGAAGTCCAAAAGTCGAGAGTTGGAGAGGGAAGCGAGTGCGAGAACCTCCAGGACCAAAACCCTCAAACCTAAAACCCCGAAGTTTTGTTTAGAGAACCTTGTAGATTTAGTGCCTGGTCATGGCCCTTGGTCAAGTGGGGTTGGGAAACAGAGGAAAAAGGCTATGGCCTGAGGGTATTGTAGAGTCGAGCAGAGCTCAAAATATTCATGGGAGACTGAATGTTTTTCTTGAATCAATTTGTTTTTTAATGTTGTGGAATTTGTTAAGGATTAATGACCTGAAAATTTCCGGTTGTCTACAGATTATGTTTGAAGAAGTTTAGCAAGGGCCAAAACCATTTAGAGTTTCCACTGAGTGAAAAGAAATGGAAGAGACACATAATGCTTCTGATTTAGAGAACGAAAGAGAAGGGATGACAACTTGGGAGTCAAAGGATCGAACTCCAATGGGAATGGAAAAGAAATGGATAAGGAAGGGCATATGATGAAAATCATTGAAGGACTGCAGAAAGATACCCAGGCTTGTCGAGCTGATAGCTGAAAGCTCATGAGAGTCAGAGATCAGGGGGGTGAATTAAACTTAAAGATGTTGAAAAGTATGGAAAGAATAGAAAGGAAATTGAAAAAGGAGAGTGACACAAGAAAAACAGGGAGTCAGAGGACCTCTGAGAGGAAAGGCAGATCGAGGAGTGTTAGCAAACATTGTCATCACTCCCCAAAGAATTCTAGTAAGGAAGCATCTAGTAGTTCAAGCCCATCGCCTACCAGAAAAAATAGGAGGTCTAGAGTGGATGAACTGAAAGGAGAAATGAACAAGATTAAGCCTCCTRCGTTTCATGGAGAACACCAGAAGGAAGAATATGTCAAGACATGGATGTTAGGCATGAGGAAGCACTTCCAATTKCAAAATTATTCCTCTCATGATGAAGGAAGAATCACAATGTATCGACTAAAAGKAAAAGAATCCATGTGGTGGGATCAGCTTGTGCAGGTGCATCACATTAGAGAGAAAGATATCAGTTGGAAATAATTCAAGAGGTATTTTGAGAGGAAATACCTGACTAAAATATATTATGATAGAAAGATGAAAGAGTTATTCRAATGCAAACTGGGCAGCATGACCATTGATGAATACGAGTAAAGATTTCTGGAAGTATTGAAGTATGTTTCGTTCACCAAGGAGGAGACTGTTAAGATTCAGAGGTATATAAGTGGATTGTCACCTTCCATTGGTGAAAAGATTCAGTATGATGACCCCAATACCATGGAAGAAATRATAAGAAGAGAGAAATGTTTATATGAACAACAAAGAGAAAATCCTACCTTCCAGAAGGCGTGGGAAGACAAGAACAATTTCAAGAAGGAAYAGAGGTAGAAGGGAAACAAGCCTCCCTTTTTCAGAAACAGTCCTCAGGGAAAACCATATTTTAGARATCTTAGAAAGGTTGATGTAGGTGGAMAATTGCCAAGGAAAAAACCTATGGAGTGTTGGGGTTGTAAAGGAAACCATAGGTACAAAKATTGCCCCCACAGAAATGATAAAGTAAGAGTTGTCCACAATGTTCAACAAGATGAAATAGTGGAGGACATGAGCAGTAGAATGCCAAGGAACTACATAGCCTTGAACAACAAGCAAGATGAATATCAATTGCACATGATTGAAGTGGAAGCTAGCTACTAGAGCCAAGAGGAAAGTTGTCGAGTCAGTTAAAGCATGCCCTGTGGAAATGAATGGACTAAGTACTAGGGCAGACCTGAATGTATTGCCTTTAGTCTCTTATGACTGTCTAATTGGGATGTACTGGTGGTACCATCACCATGCCATCCTGGACTGTCATAACAAGGAATTTACTTGTCTATATGAGGAGGGGAATCGAAAAACAGTCCAAGGAATTCCCAGAACTATTGTTGTCAGAGAAATCTTAGCATTATAGCTGAAGAAATGCTACAGGAAAGGTTGTCAGTTGTTTGCAGCCCATGTGGAGGAAGCGTCTAGAGATGAGGTCTCAAATATTGGATAACATGTGGTACTAACAGAGTTTGAAGATGTATTTCAGGAAGTACCCGGATTACCTTCGAAGAGAGATATCGATTTCTCTGTAAATTTGATGTCAAGAGCAACGCTGGTGTCGAAAAGGAGGAAATGCTTCAGTGGACTGAAGAGTCTGGGAAAATCTTCTAGGAATTGAAGTAGCTATTAACCAACACTCCAGTCTTGAGGATTGCAGACCTAAACAAATATTTCATGGTGTGCATTGATGCATGTAAAGAAGGACTGGGAGGATTCCTTAGTCAAAATGGATTCATAATTTTTTATGAATCCATAAAGTTGAAAGAGCATGAAAGGAATTACGCAACTCATGACTTGGAGTTAGTGGCCATTGTTCATGCTCTGAGGAAATGGAGGCATTACCTCATGGAGACGAAATTTGAGTTGAGAACAGACCACAATGGTCTGAAATACTTGTTTGACCAGCCCACCCTAAACGCGAGGCGGAGTAGGTGGCTGGAGTTTTTGTGTGAATATGACTTTGATATCAATTATATCAAGGGGAAGGAAAACAAGGTGGATGATGCACTCAATAGAAAGGTGCACAACTTGCATGATTTAGCCATTAGCATGTACATGAATGATATTAAGGATAGAATTCTGGAAGCTGCAAATGCGGATTTGCAGTACAGGGACTTGGTAGCAAAGCTACATCAGAGTGAGATTCCACAGAGAGGGGAAAATTATAAATTGGGAATCGATGAAATACTTCTGTACAAGAACATATTTTATATACCCAATGTCCAGTGTTTGAAACTTGCAATTCTAAGAGAAATGCATAACATGCCTTATGTTGGGAACCCTATATATCATATGACTATGGCAGTAGTCAGAAGACATTACTTTTGGCTAGGAATGAAGAGAGATATCGTTGAATACATTGTCATATGTATGGAATGCCAGAAGGTTAAATCTGAGCATAGACACCCAACAGGGTTGTTGCAGCCTTTACCCATTCATGAGTGGAAATGGGAAGTGGTGACCATGGACTTCATCACGAGATTGCCTAGAACAGGCAAGCAACATGATTCCATTATGGTGGTAGTGGACAAGCTTACAAAAGCTACCCATTTGATTCCATTAAAGACCACTCACAAGGCAACAGATGTTGTTGGTGTTTTTATGAAAGAAGTGGCACGATTGCATGGAATTCCCAAGACAATTGTGTCTGATAGAGACCCAAAGTTCACCTCGAATTTCTGGAAGGGGTTATTCAAGGGATTCAGAACGAATCTGAATTTCAGTATAGCCTACCATCCTAAGTTGGATGGACAGACAAAGCGAGTGAATTGAGTGATAGAAGACATATTGAGAATATATGTGATGGACAAACCATCAAAATGGGAAGACTACCTGCAATTGGTAGAATTCTCCTACAACAATGGGTATCAAGCTTCATTGAAGATAATCCCATTTGAAGTGCTTTATGGCAGAAAGTGAAATACTCCAGTAAGTTGGGATAATCTCACTGATAGAGCAGTAGTTGGGCCAAAGTTGCTCAAGGAAATAGAAGGACAGATGCTAAAAATTAAGTAGAATTTGAAATCTTCCCAAGACATGCAGAAAATTTATGCTAATAAAAACAAAACCCACAGGGAGTTCAAAGTGGGTGATCATGTTTTCCTGAAAGTAAAAGCTAACAAAATTTCTTTGAAGATGGGAAACTGCAGAAAGTTGGCAACCAGATTTTGTGGGCCATTTGAAATCTTATAAAGGATTGGGCCAGTTGCATATATGTTTGCATTACCTACTTCCATGACTATACATAATGTGTTTCATGTTTCATTACTTAATAAATATATACCTGATCCTAATCATGTGATTGATTGGAATGTGATCCAGGTGGAGCAAGAAGGTATCCTGCAAGTGCATCTTGTGCGTATATTGGACAAGAAAAACAAACAACTCCGGAATCGAGCTATAGATCTTGTAAAGGTCTAGTGGACCTGGTACGGTATTGAGGACATGACATGGGAGCATGAGGATGTTATGCGGGCAGTGTTAATGTTTGCACAACATCAGGAAGACATTCTCTAAAAATAATAATTAATAATATAATTATTATTGATTATTAAATTTAGTATATAATAAGTAAATGATGATAATAAATAGTTATTGATTATTCAAGGGACGCATCCTTTCATGGATGGTCACCTTATGTTATGTATATATGGAACACTCATCATTATAATAATACATTGATCTTATCTCATCTCATATAGAGAAAAACAACATGGTATCAGAGAAGGACTGGGTTGACTCCCTCATGGGAGGGCCTAGGTAAATATAAACAACAGTCTTTAAGCATTCTAAATGATTCATTAATGCCCAAATTTTATAATCTCTAAAATTGATGCGTAGCCATTGGGATGAAAGAGGCATTGGATGGGTGAGAGACAATCCCATCAATGATATTGATGTTACGACCATGGGGCTTCGAATCTTGAGATTGCATGGATACAATATATCCGAAGGTAAATGAAAATGTTGATGTACAGAGGTATATTTAGCTGGAAATTGTGCTAGCAGCCAAGTCTTTGAATTCTTTCACGCTGTTGAATTATGCAATCAACATTCTTGGCAGATGCTTTAAATTTTTTTTGAGATGATAATGGGGAGTTCTTTCTCTTATTGGGTCAAACACAGAAATGAGTTACAGTCATGTTAAACGTCAATCGTTGCTCAAACATTGCATTTACGAGAGAAACGGTCATGGCAGAAGAAAAACTCTGTACTAAAAGGTATTTGTGGAATGCTTTGGAAGATGTGGATCTATGGATGTCAATAAATGCAGGGTTTTCCCAAAATGGATATGGCGAGGAGGCTCTGATGCTTTTCCGAGAAATGCAACTAGCAGGAGTTAGTATGAACTACAAAAACTTTTCCACTGTTCTACTTGTGTGTGCCAACTTGGCAGCAGAGGATCAGGGTATGGAGATTCAAAACAAAATAATTAAGAACGGATTTCAGTCTCATGTTATTGTGGTGAATGCCTTGATAGACATGTATGTAAAATGTGGTAGCTTAGAAAAGGCATGTGAATTATTTGACAACATAAATCACAGAGATGTTGTTTCCTGGACAACAATGATTGCAGGGTATGCAAAGACGGGGCATCTTAGTGAGGCCCTGATGCTCTTTCGAAATATTCCTAAGAAATATGTATATTCTTGGACAACTACGATTTCAGGTTATGCACATAATGGACCTGTTGACGAGGCCTTGAAACTATTTGAGGAAATGCCTCAATGAAACGTGGTTTCTTGGAATGCCATGATTGTTGGATTTGCTCGTAATGGACACATTGATGAGACCTTGAAACTCTGTAAGGAAATTCCTTAGAAAATTACGGCCTTGTGGAATGAAATGATTGTTGAATGTATTCGGAACAGGTTTTTTCATGAAGCCCTCAACTGTAGAGAGCGTATTAACATGGTGTTTCTTTTCGGTGAACCCAATTTTTTTTTAAGTACCTATGAAACAAGTCAGTTCAGATTTGTGTATGTGGGACATTCAATGTCCAAAGAACGAGGAAAAATGTCGTAAATCATTTCATTATCGAGGAAAATGGCCACATCAGTGTGTTCTAGGAGAAGGTGGAGGAGCCACTTCCATGGAGATAAGTCCTAGAGGAGAACAATTGCTGACAGAGTAGAGAAGCTACTCTCAGTCTTAATGCTTAGAAGTTACAGAGTACCAGAGGGAGTAGCTGTAGAGAGAGTGGAGGACCTACTCTCAAAGAAAAGAGCTAGATAGTGCTTTGTACTAAGCACCCTAATCCAGCTTGTGATTTGAGAAGACTAAGTTGTAGCAGAGCAAGTATACCAGTGTGGTACAATTGGATACGTATCAGGAGATGAAGAAACACTGCGGAGATATATAGTTTTGACTAGGCATAGAGTGCAGTTGACAAAAGGCACACCAAAGGGTGTTGCCTTAGATTGATATCTATTAGGATTCATGGAAGAAGACTTCTATAACACTCATTACTACAGAGGTAGAATATATCATAGCCAATTATGCAAGTCATGGAAGTAGTGAGGCTTCACAGGCTTCTCACAGGACTTCATCTGAGACATGGTGCACATGAAGCAGCTAGGCTTCAGCACATAGACAAGCAAGATGGTGTAGAATTCATCCTGATGTGCCTCAGATGGTCAGATGAATGAACCAAGACATTGGTTTCACAAGGAAACCTTGATATGTCTTGCGAGACATTGAGTACACAAGGAAACCTTGATATGTATTAGACATTGGTTTCATGAGGAAACCTTTATATGTCAAATAAGGTCCAAGATGACATTCATTTCAGAGGTAGATAGTTGAGTCAGTTGATCCCATTGATCATGTATCTCCAGTTAATGTTTCTAGAGATATTTTAGTAGGTCGGAAGATACTTGCATGGGATCATCAGAATCTGCAGGAGGGAGAAGGACATGTAACTCTTCATGGTACCTTCTGAGAGAGAAAGAGACTTTATAGATATTTATGCTATGCCATAGCTATGAGCCGCATCATTCATTTTGAGCCTTCCTATTATGAGGAGCAACTAATCATCCAGTATGAAGAGATGTCATGATGGAGGAGTATCAGTCCATCATTAAGAATGATGTGTGGGATATTTTTCTGAGACCTGAAGGGAAGTCTGTAGTGACTTCCAAATGGATCTACAAGATCAAACACAGAGTTGATGGGAGCATCAAGAGGCACAAAACGAGATTTGTTGCTAGAGTATTCTCTCGAATGGAGGGAATAGATTATGAGGAGACAATTTCTCCTATTTCCCGATACACTTCTATCCAGATGATTATTTCCCCTGCAACATCCATGGGTTAGAGAGTACATTAGATGGATGTAAAGACAGCCTTTCTCAATGGAGAGATTAAGGAAGAAGTATACATCAAGCAACCATATGGTTTCGTGATGCATGAGAAGGAGTCTCATGTGTGAAAGTTGAAGATGGACTTGTATGGAATCAAGCAACCACCTCGAGCTTGGTATGCAAGGATTGATGGACACCTGATGATTTTTGGGCTTCAACAAAAGTGTTTTCGATCCCAACCTATACTACAATACTGTTAATGGTGAGTCCTTGATTTTGGTCCTCTACATTGATGATTTATTCATCACTGATACAGAGAGCCTTATTGTTGAATGCAAGTATCCATTGGACTCTAAGTTTGAGTTGAAGGACCTTGGTATGATTCACTACTTCTCAGGACTAGAGGTGTGACAGAGAACTGATGAGATCTTCCTGAGTCAAGGGAAGTACACAGTTGAGAAATTGAAGAAGTTTGAGATATTGAACTTGAAGCCCGTGGCTACACCAATGGTAACGAATCTGAAGAAAATAAGTGTGTCTTCTTTTTATTATGAGGAAATTGATCTGACTATATACAGACAACTGATTGGATCATTGATGTATCTAGTTAACACTAGACCAAATGTTTTCTATGTAGTGAGTGCACTTATCCAATTTATGAGCCAATCAAGATAGACACACTAGATTGTTGCGAAGCATGTTTTGAGATACTTGTGAGGCACAGTTCGACTTGGTATGAGATATACTTTCAGTATCGATATGATATGGAACGAATATATTGACTCTGATTGGGCATGGAGAGCAGTGGACAAAAAGAGCACCTTTAGGTGTTGCTTTGCTTTGGGATCTTCCATGGTTTCCTGGTGTAGCAGGAAATGAACTTCTATGGCTTTGAGTATAACTGAAGTAGAGTACATTGCATTAAGTATTCTAGTCTATGAAGTAGTGTGGCTTCATAAGATCCTTGCATATTTATTCGAACATGTGTGGGATTCCACCATTATTCATTATGGTAACCAAAGTTGTGTGAATATCTTTGATAATCCAGTGTTTCATGACAAATCAAACCACATTGAGATCAAGTACCATTACATCCAAGACATGGTGCAGAGGAAGGAAGTATCGGTGTAGTACCTTCCTACAGATGAGAAGGTTGTTGATGTTCTTACCAGACCAAGACAAAATTCAAGTACTTCCATGACAGACTTGGCATGGCAGAGAATGCCTCCGTCACTGAGAGGGAGTTTTTATGTTTACAGCTTCCTGATACATTCTCCACATCATACTACTTAGTGACTTAGTTGAGTTGATCTGTGTTGACACATATCCAAGGATGGATAAGTACGATTAGGATATCACAGTATGATTAGGATGGATAAGTACGATTAGGATTAGTGACTTAGTTGAGTTGATCTGTGTTGACACATATCCAAGGATGGATAAGTACGATTAGGATTATAACCCAACATATCATGTGGATATCACATGAGGAAATGTCAAGGGAGTTGACCCTTGATGTCACACACTATGGGATTTGACCCTAGTGTTTCTAGAGGGTGTAGCCTCTAGAAGTCCACATGGAGTGCCATGTGTGACAAATTTTATCTAGACCGTACTCCTCTATGAATTGAGTTGATTTGATCTGTGAGAAAACTTATTCGAGAAGGGATAAGTGGGGTACTTATCTGAGACGGGATAAGTGTGGTTGAGCTTATAACCCAACGTCCCTTGTGGAGAGCACATGAGGACATGTCCCATGAGGACCCTAGTGTTTCTAGAGGGTGTAGCCTCTAGAAGTCCACATGGGAGTGTCATGTGCGACAGACCTTTTTCTGATATTGTGCTTGTGTACCACTAGCGGAGACTGCGAGTCTTTGGATAGTAGTTGTGTACTACTATGGAAAGATACCTCTCTACCTAAGAGGGAGTGTTAATGTTTCAACATCAGGAAAAAATTCTCCTAGATTGGGCTACAGACCAAGGGAGATATAATACATTTATCATAAAGGTGCACTTGTGGTAAATGGGCCCAGACGTAGTTCTTCCTTGATCATGCAAAGGAATAATATGGACTCAAGGTGCTTGAAGTGATTTCCATGTGTCAGTTAGCATCAAGCCAACATTCACTCATAGGTGTGTGCCTGTGGTGAAATATCTCGATGTGTTCTTTGTCCTAGTCATGGTGACTTGACAAGGAGTGATAAAGACACAAGTTGCTATATGATATTACATGCAGACCCAAAGTGAGCCTAATATTAGAGAGAGTTAATTGGCTCAGAGGGAGAGCCGCAGAAGGATTTTCTCCTCGATTTAGGTGGGACAGAGATGTATCCCAAGACTGACAGACAACTGTCATGAGTCTAGGGTGAAGTTTGTATACTTCAAAGACAAGAGTGGCCTTTTGCAGAATGTCTCCCTCGTTGAGAGGGAGTGTTGATGTCTGGACAAAATCGGGAAGACATTCTCTAAAGATAATAATTAATAATATAATTATTATTGATTATTAAATTTATTATATAATAAGTAAATGATGATGATAAATAGTTATTGATTATTCAAGGGACGCATCCTTTCATGGATGGTCACCTTATGTTCCCTATATATGGAACACTCATCATTGTAATAATACATCGATATTATCTCATCTCATATAAAGAAAAAAAACAAGTAGAATACCCACATCTCTTTAAGGATTTTGGAAATCTTGCTGATGTTTTATGAAAGTTGCACTGAGGATAGTGAAAAAATAAGGGGAGGGGATTGTAATACCCCAAGGACATGCCCTAGTTTCATTATGAATTGTAATTATGTTTTATAGGCTCATGAGCCAAGTTTATATAAGTTGGTGGGATTATGAGTTTATTAGGCCCGAGAGCCTAAGTATTGAGGACCAAGAGCCTGATTTTGTACATGTAATCATGCACATTATTAATATAAAAACATCTCTGTGTTTGGACCAACCACGATGAATGGGTGATGGTGGACTATGCTTCCACAAGTATGGGTAAGAGAGAGGGATAAGTGTTGAGCCTAGGGGCTAATCTTGGGGGGGGACTTAAGTCCTTGGGAAATATTAATTTATTTTTATTCTCAAAAGCCATGTTCCAAACATGTTTGTTATCCTAAGTCCAAAGAGAAGCAACACATGCAGTCCCAACTGTGAAAAAGGGAACGCATGTAAAACTAGGAATACAAGTGTCAAACTGGGTGCATGCGGTTAAAATCTTAAACATCAGCTAAGTTAGGGGGTTCGATATTCATTCTTCCATCCTCCGTCTGAACTGGTGACTGTCCATGATCGACCTCTATATTTTTTTTGTCTCACACCCATTTCCTGAATAGTTCAAGCCTATGTGTGACATCTCTGCACACCCTCACACATTTCTGAAACCAAATCCATGAAGTCGGCCTGTGTTTCTTGGCTGAGAAGCCCGGTGCACCCAAAAACTAGTGGGAAATTCATGAACTGAGCCATGTCTCCTGTGTAGCTTGTTGAGAAGCCCGAAGCATCCCATAATTGCCAAGCCTTGTTATGCTGTAGTGTTCTTCCTGTTACCAGTATTGGATGGCCGTATCTGTGTTCCCAAAGGACCGTTGTGGCCATGTAGTGCTCAACTATGTGTAACTTGCTGGCGAGTGTATGTTTGTGCTGAGCCGCGCAGTTGCTCGATGGTGTGGGAAATCGAGCTGAAGCAAAATAGGTTGTCTGGCCTGTGTGTAACACTCTCTCTAGGTGAGGGAGGTGGTTACAGTTGAAGAGACGGGTTGTTTGGCCTATGTGTAACACTCTCTCTAGGTGAGGGAGGTGGTTACGGTTGAAGAGGCAGGTTTCCAAGCCTATGAGTGACTCTCTCCAGGTGAGAGAGTGCACGAAGGAAGTGAGAAATCCTGGAAGGGGTCCTGTTGCTGCCATAGAGCTCAGAGACTTCTAGTCCGGACTATTTCTCAAGCCCAAGGCAATGGAGGTTAAGCAGTTGAAGGACTGTCTTGGTGACAGTGAAGGTGTATACTCCTGGGGTGGGACATGCATGTGGGGAACGAGAGTCTATTAGTAGTGGGCATAAGTGAATCCTGGGAGATAATTGTTCCTCTGTAACTATGTATTCATGTTGACCTTGCCTATCCTAGGACTTCCTTGCCCGGTGGAGCTTAGTCCCATCTCGGGGGTGACCTACTGCTGAGAGTGATGAGCAACATGGTCTAAGTATGGGAGGTTCATGGAAGGCCTTCATGCAGTTGGTGGATTATACCAATTTTTAAAAGATAAGCAACAATTGTGCTTAATATTATGTTATGCATGTCTGTGATGCTTGTATGATCATTATGTATTCCACCATAATCATTAATTATTGTTGATACCATGATCATGTATGCTAGCAGTAATTATGTGATTTCTCTGAGTTGTTTACTTAAAACTGTTAATTAAGTTTAATATGCATGTTTTATATTCGAATATGAGAATGTTCTGTGTAGTGGCCTTGCCCGGCAAGTGGGTTGATGGTCAGAGCATTACATGAAGAGAATGACAACACCCTAATTTTATCGACCTAATAAATCTCCTTTGACACTGTTCATGACCTTCTAATATTTCACCTACTTATCATTCATGCCATGGTGATATTTTTTCAAATCAAATTATAAAGTTTTATTATGTATGGACAATGATAGTTATAATTTCATTTAGTATATCCACAAGTGATATATGAATTTGTTTTTATCTTTGTGTTGGGGTCCTATAATCATATGTAACTTGATTCTTCAGTAGTTTATTTGGCATTTCTCCCATGATAAATACATCTGGCTTGTTGAGCTCGGTTGATTCCATTTCCCCCTCCATCCATTTCTCTCAATTCTTCATCACCCTGTTGCACCATTCATGCCCTCGCCCTCCATTTTTTCACCCCTCCATCGTTTTCGTCCCTACACACATAAATAAGCTTAGGATAAAAAACATTAGGTTAGTAATAAATGTTTCAAGGCACTTTTTAACACTAATTAGCATAATAATGTTAAGATTAATTAAATTAGTGTAGTTATATTAATAAACTAGGTTAGTCTTGTTAATAATAAACTAATTATTAATTAATTAGTAATTAGTAATTAAGTTAGTTTGTTTAAGTTAGTAATTAGGTTAGTGTTTTAGAATTAAACATTAATTAAAAGGTGTGTGTGTGTGTGTATATATATATATATAATCATTAAAAAAAAACAATAAAAAAACATAAAAACAAATTAAAATAAACATATAATAAAACTAAACTAAAAATAAATAAAATTAAATAAAACATAAATTAAATAAAACAAAACAAAATAAACATAAAACAAATAATAAATAAAACCAAAAAACAAAATTAAAAAACAAAAATAAAAAAGCGAAACAAATTAAAAAATTAAAACTATATCCTAAGTTCTACCCACCCATATTTCCTCCGTAACTCGGCCCCACCCCACTTACCCCACTCAACCAAAAGGGGGGTCCAAGTAAGTGGTTTACCAAAGGATAGGTGTCACCATATGGTGAACTCAGACCCCCCTCCCAATACCACTTACCACTCCAGGGGGGTCTGAAAACCACCTTTCCCCCTCCAAAACCGCCCTCCCAAAAATAAAAATCGTTTTTGGCATAGTTCAACACTTCGTCTTACGAGAGAGATTCATGGAAAAAGAGAATGAATTTTGAAAATCCAAGAGAGTTTTTTCTTCAAAACGGGCTGAAGAACGAAAACTGTTGGGAGAATCAAAGCCGTCTCTGAGCCCTATTTTTCAAGCTTCCATTTTTTCCTATTTTGGTCAAGATTTTGCAGGAGATATTTAGGAGATTTGGAGATGAATTTGGAAAAACCGAAAGATTTTTTTGTTCAGAACATGATCATATACAAAAACCTCCCCCCTGGTTTTATACAAACATCTCATAGTGGGAGAAAAGGACACTTCTGTTGACCTTATCTTTTCATAATTTTGGGAAGCAGTGAACTTAGAGGTGGCAGAGTTCATAGGCACAGTTTCAACATCATTGTAGATGTCATATGATATGAGACACCTATCAATAGAGAATCAACATGCACCCAATCATCTCCAAATATTCGGGCACAAAATCTTCAGAAACATCCACAAGTAGTGGTCAAAGATACTGTTAGTTTAGATTTTTCTAGAGTAATATCATGGTCATTAATGACCAAATATATGGAAATAAATTGTATAAATACTTCTGAATTCGAATTATTGTAGGTTTATTGTTGATCTATTGATTCATTCCCCATAGGGGATACTTTGTAACTTTCTAGGTAATCTACCAAAAATAAAGAGGTTTTATCTGTAGGATTCTTGTGTTAGACTCCCTGGTGATGTTTTTCCTCTCCATGTAACTGTTTTATTACGTTGTAGATCTATTTCATGTGTTCCCTGATCTAATAATTAAAATAAATATTAAGAACATAATATATGTCACATACTCTGTCTGTGGTTTTTTAATGATCTGCATATTTTCATCTGAAGCTTAGTAAACAAACTCTTAGCTACTCCGTGCTTGATGGACTTTCCCTTCTTTTCCTCTCCTTCACTTTCATTTGATTCAATTAGATCCAGTAGTCTTACTATCCTTCCTTTTCGAGACAACCTTATAAAACCTAAGATAGATACATATTCATAAATATAGACCCCATGGCCCAATGTAAATCCAAGTTTTCAGTCTTCCAAATATACCAAATCTAAAAACAAACCTTATACTTCATAACTAGCCTAACATCCCCTTAAAACAAATCTATGTCAGATAGAGAGATCCCTCTCTGAGTCTTGGAGGGCTATATCCAAGACTCCAAGTGGTTTGATGTTACCTTAGTGATTGTTTCCTCATCCTTGGGAAAATTACAGAGTGTTAACATAGTGGTGACCATACTGGGGAACTCTTCCTTAGAAAGCATAGCAAGTTCTAGATCTGATTACTTATGGTGGACAATTATCAGACACAAGAAGGATAAAATCATTCACCTGGAGACTCCAATCAACTCCAGATCAGTTCCAATTCAAAGACTCGACTGGAGGAAGAACCTGAAATATGACCAAGCAATCTGGAAATATCATGTATTCAAGCCCAAATTGTATTCAAGACATTTTTGGCTTTATCTGTAATTACATTAATCTTGTTATGATCCTATTCAAGAGTGTATTTTTGAATTTCATAGTGATCATTTTCAACCTATAGAACCTCGAAGGATTGAGCCCATCCCTATAGCTCTGGTACTCAATCCAATAACTGTAGAAATCCCAGTTATACATAAGCCTCATTCTTTATCTCCTATTCTTGTTAAACTTCCAGATAGTTATAAACCCACTACTTTACCTCCTATACCTGTAAAAGTCTTGTTAGCTCCCAAAATGAATTAGTCACTTGGTTTCATTTTGTAGGTGATAGCATGGTCATCTGTAGGTTCCTCTATTTGTTTTTAATTTCTTCTTGTGTCAAAACTTAGTTTTTAAATTCATGCCTCAAAAGTTGATCCATAAAGGTATTTTCTATAAAATTTCATGAAAATATTTTCAATAGCTAACGCGTGTTGCAAGGTTGATGTTAGCTGGTGAAAGCGGTGATTTTCAACAATTAAGGAGTACTTTCCCGCAGACAGTTAGCTGGTGAAAGCACAAAACATGTGTTTTTCTTCCACGATTTCAGAAATAAAAAAGATGACACGTTTGACACACGTCACATAATTATTATGAGGCGCTGGTGGAAGCGAATGATGATGAGGATTCTGTTATGCATGTCTAAATTGGATATTATGGCAGATCGTGTTCTTGAATGCAGGCTTCAACAATGATGGCATTGGAGATGACGAATTCACCGTCATCATCACATGTAAAGGAGCAGTACTACTCGGCCAGCGACATCAAATTGGCACTTCATATTTTGAACACGCACCATTCACAGGCAATATGTTATGGTTTCATATTTGAATTGGCAACATCGAGAGTTTTCACTAGCGTCAAACCTTGGATCAATCAGGAAACTACCGTGACATTGTTTGCAAATTGTCTGAGGTTCGAGTTACAGATGGCAAGGAAACGAAGTGGTTTATTACTAAGGAAAGAATTGGACAGCTTGTATTTCTTACAGTCACATCCAGATGTGCAAAAATGTTTCTCAGATGCAGGCTACATGGGTTATGTTGAAAGGTTACAAAATGGTTGCCACCAAACAACAGCTGAAGCATTTGCTAAATCATATGATGGAAATAGAGCTAGTGTTGGTTCTATAGAAATGATAGTTGATGAAGTCACCATTGCCACAACAACTAGCTTACCTAGATCAAGCTAGAGCTAGTTTAAGACAACAGTAACGAAGAATATGAATTTCAGAGCATACCTTAAGGCAGAATTTAGAAATATTAACTGGAAGAAAAGAATGTCAGTTTCTCATCTGGAGGACGAATGGCAAGACCTGTTCAAAGGCATTCAACTCTATATAAACTCATAAGGCAGGTATGATAAGATGATGCTATATCATTTCAAACTCTTAGATCATTTCACAGGGAAAACTCTCCTGAATTTACCTTTCTTCTTTCACAAAAGCCTAACCAAAGTATGTAAAAAGATTAGGGCTGAACCTCTAAGTATGAAAAACACTCTTTGTCATTTTTGCCTGATCAAATTGATAATCCTAGAAGAACTAAGACAAAGAGGAAGGAATTGGCAACATTTTCTTTTTTGGGAAGGCTTTGAGACCCAAACTCAGCCCATGAATGAGCAGAAGAAATATGGGAAATAGCAAGTAACTCCTCAGAGCAGCTCAAGGAGGAGGAGAGCTCTTCAAAGACCACCAGAGGATAGGATTTCCGACATAAAGACTCAAAGGGAAAATAAAAAGTTAGATTTTGAAACAAATTCAGAGCAGCCTATAGTAAAGAAGACACATATTCTCAATCTACCATACACAAACTCAGAAACAGAGATAGAGCAAGAAGATGAAAGTCCATCCATTAAAATCCCTAAAAACTCCATGGAATTTTCACAAGACTGTGAGACTTTTACTCCCATTGATGAAGGTGAAACATCAAAGAGAAAAAAGTCAACAAAATCACAAAAAATTAAGCAACTAAAAGAGGTGATTGCTCAACAGGAGGTTTTGGAAAGAGTAATCAAGGCAAGATACAAATCCCTATCTGACAATTTTACAGAGACAAATGCAGCATTTGAGAAGTTGGCTCATGAGAGTGTCAAAGACAAAAAGAAAAAGAAGGAAATCACCAAGGATTATAACAGTTTCTGGTGGTTAGAAAAACGCCTTAAGAGGAAAATTAAGAAATTGAAGCAGAAGCATAAGTCACATCCAGATCTATAGGTATTGGCCTAGTTTGTTGTGAATATGCAGGGAGTTAAATCAAAGACACACTAATTTTTTGGTAAAACAATAGTTTTGGAGGCGAAATTTTCCATTTTGGCCAAGACAGAACTTTCACTAGTGCAAAGGGTAAATTTACAACCAGTTAGCTGGTGAAAGGAAGAACTTTCACCAGCTAACCAGCAGATCATAAGGTGAATTAGTTGGTGAAAGCAGAAAAAGAAATTTTTGAAAGATAAGCTGGAGCAAGGCAAATTTTCAAGTATTTAAAAGGGGTTCAAGAGCATCAAAGGATTAACCACTTAATCAACAAACACTCAGCATCAGAGATTCGTGGAGATTTTGAAGATCAAATGCTAAATTGGTCACCTAAAGTTTCGATTATGGTTAATTAAAGGAGTCCAACTATAGAAGATAGGTGCCTTTACCTTTTCCATGACACAATAGAGTCCTAAAGCTGATGAAGTAAAGATGTCAAGATTGACATAGAAGACAGTTCAAGTTCTAGGAACTAATCTTTGTTTATCAATTGCATTTAGTTAGTTTTATTTTCTATTTTTATATTTAGATCCAAGTTTTCAGGATCTTAAAAACCGATTGTAAAAGGCTATAAATGCCTATCTTTTCTAAGAGATAAGGGTTCAAACTGGGAATGCATTTTTGGCTACTGTATAGACTCTTATTGGATAATAGAATTACAGTCTCCTTTTGCTTTCAATATTAGAATTGCTCATGCATCTTGTTTCTGTACTTTATTTAAGCTTATCTTAGCTTTTAAAGACTGTCATCTCTTTATTAAGCTCATAAAATTGAAGTGAAGGATTTGTATTCTTCATCCCCTCCTTTTAAAAAATATCTGGTATGATTATTGTTTTCTAAAAAAACTGTTTCATTTGAATGTATGATGAGTTGTCTATTACATTAATCATTGAGTGATCCCATTGTTCCAAGCATACCTACATATCGTATTCTTAAGTTACCAAGCACCTTTGATCTACAACCACAAAGGGTTTTCTTGGAGTGATAACATATTGGCATCATTGCCAGGGAAAACGAAATTTAAGCTCTGCTTTCCTGGGATTTGACACATAGATGATCTTTGATGATAGACAAAGATTAGACATTTTATTGGTTGTAACTATCTATCTGGCAACTCCAAAATTTCATCCTGGCTCCTCGAATCCACAAGAATCACCTGTCACACCAGTGCCCAATCTAGAACTAATTCTCAGAAGGGGAAAGACAATTCAGGGTCAAGCTTCAAAATTAGATATAGAAGGTAATCCTCTCTTTAGTTATGGAAAATCTACTACAGAAAAATTTGAATTGTTTTCCAAGAGTGTTGATGAAAAAACAACTGTAATTATTGTAGAAGAACAAAGTCCTTTTTATCAATAGGAAAATAGCAATGATGATGAATTGACAAATTCAAAATTGGTTGAAAAAGAATCTAAGACTTTAGAAAGAAATCATAGTTCTTCCTCTCTTGAGTCTTTTCACTCATGGTAGAAAGAAGATCATTTAAACATCTATACTAGCCCCCTTGTTGTTGAACATCTTCTTCAAGAGCTGACTGCTAAAGGTGAAGAAAACTTAGCTGAATAGCTTGCAAATTTTTACAGAGCCTCATATCAGACATCTTTCCCATTAGAAGATTGACCTCCTTCACATTCTCCCAGTGTTGAAGAGTCAAAGAGAAAACTATCACCTCTCTCACCCTTGATCATTATGGCTACACCACCTCCTTTGACTAAGATGCAACAAATCCTAGATGCTAGGTATGCACCACTTATATTGCCAAACCCAGTATCAGCTATGTCCACAGGAGACTATTAGAACTATATGCCCAAATTCACAGGTGAGGGTGATGTGTCTGCTAAAGAACATATTGAGGCTTTCTATAGTTATGCTGAAAACCTTAATATTGAGGAGGAAGATGTTTGGACACGAGTTTTTGTCCAAAGCTTAGATGGCCATGCTAGGAAATGGTTCAAAGAACTCCCTGCTGGTTCCATAGCTGGAATTCAGCAATTTGATGATACCTTCTTGAAACACTGGGGTGATAGAATATATTTTATATACTATATCACAAAATTTGGAAATCTAAGGAAACAAAATGGTGAGTCAATCTTGGATTTCACTAAAAGGTTTAACCAGATGTACAGTAAAATACCAACATAGATAAAACCTTCAGATGCTTCTGCCAAAATCACATATTCTGATTCTTTTGACTCAGAGTTCTATTTATTATTGAGAGAAAGGAGGTCACCTACACTATCTTTGATGCAAGATGCTTCCCTTGAGGTGGAATCAAATATTTTCACTGCTCAAAAGCTAAAGGGAAATTCTGATAGGAGAAGGCCGAGAAATGAAGCTTCTTCTTCATCAAATGCTGACCCAAAGTTAGATAAAATGTATAAGATGTTAGAGTCTCTAACCTCTGAGATATCTAAGCTCAAAATTGAAAATAAGAAGCCTATAAAGGGAAGGGGCACTTATGATTATGCAGGTAGAAACCAAAATCAAAATCCTAACAAATTCAGAAGAAATAATCAACCAACACAGATTTTGCAAAGAGAAAGGAATCCTACTGAAGATTAGAGGACAAAGGCTCCTCTTCAGAATGTCATGATGGATGAATATGAAGGTGATTATCAAGAAGATGGAGAAGATAATATTCACTGTGTTGGAGAAGAAATAGGGAAATCTTTTCTGACACAGCATGACTATGAAGAGGCATTGATGACTGAACAAACAAAGGATAATTCCGTTGATGATAGCATTTTTACAACGTAAGATAAGAACAGATATAATCTCCGATCTAAGTCTGATACTGCTCAATAGAACGCACCAGCCTCTCCCGAAAAGAGCATAGCCCCTGTTAAGCAAAAAGATCAAACATCAGAGAATCAACAAACGGATCCCTCAAAAGCAAAAGCATCAGCTCCTCCCAAGAAGACTGTTGTCCCTGTCAAGCAAAAAATTTTGAAAAGTCAGACCCCTGTTGAATAGCAAAGCATTCAGAAAGATCCTTTAAATGAGGTAAAAGTCTCTGATAAAGTCTTTGATAAAGTCCCCTATTCTTTTAATTTTGAGGCTGAAATACAGAAAATTAAAATTCCCATTCCTCTGTTTGAGTTAATGAAAAATGAAACATTCAAGAAAGATATCCTCAAAACTCTAGATCCCAAATCTATATCCCCTTCTGCTGATATTCTCAACATATATGATGAAAAGCCAACCATTACTCTGGGCCAAATGATAGAAGATAGAGATGAAAGTTGTCCTCCTTTTTACATCTCTCTAAATATTCATAGAAAACATTACATAATTGTTTGTTGGACTCCGGTGCTTCTCACAATTTAATGCCAAAGGTGGTCATGGATGAGCTTGGGCTAGAGATCACTAATTCTTACCACAATGTTTTCTCTTTTGACTCCCGAAAGGTCAAATGTCTCGGAATGATCAAGGACATGGCTATAACTTTAACCCAAGCATCCATGAAAACTATGGTTATGGATATAGTAGTGGCAGACATCCCACCTAAATTTGGATGTTTGTTATCAAGATCATGGATGAAGAGGCTAGGTGGCACTCTTCAAATGGATCTCTCCTATGCTACTATCCCTATTTTTGGAGGGGTAAACAAAAGTTTATACATGGAATCACAACTGGCATATGTAATCAATGACGAACAAAATCCATCCAACCATCCTATCTATTCTGTCGACACAGGTATGGGATCTTGTATTTTACAAATTTATGATTCATTACCATATGCATTGCTGCTTAGAAAGCCCACAGTTCAGCCCATAGAAGCAGCAGAGGATGATATTTGGACCATGTTCTTTGATGGTTCTTGTACCAAAGAATCAGCAGGAGCAAGAGTGGTATTGATTTCTCCTTCAAAGAAAACTTCTCATTTGTCCTTTAAACTTGATTTTAAAGTGACTAACAATATTGCAGAGTATGAGGCACTACTCCTGGGGTTAAATGTAGCCAAAGATATGGAGATTAAAATATTACATGTATTCGAAGACGCAGATTTAATCATTCAGCAAGTAAATAAGTCCTTTCAAGAAAAACATGTCAGTCTGAAAGCATATAGAGACGAAGTTTTGAGGGTGATTCATACTTTTGCAGATTTCAAAATCT
>JASDQU010012261.1:40247-65968 GCA_032191745.1 Picea mariana
CATGATTTACCTTGTGGTGTTGCTGAGGATGCTATATATGGGCTTACAAGTTGAATTTTTTGCAAGCGAAGTCATTTGGACGGTGAACAACAACGGAAAACCAACGAATTTCTGTGACATTTTATACTGTTTGAACATCATATTTTTGCGGGGCGTTTTTGAGGCCCTTAAGAGCATTTTTATCTAGTCAAAAACCACGAGAACAGAGTGTACCAAGGTACTCTCTATCTCTGATATCTTTCTAATGGTGTAAACTGTTCGTCAAGTAGAGCTTTTATGAGAAAGTTATAACACAAACAATGGAGGGTAAATTTTAAGACCCATCTAACTTCAAAGAGCCATAACTTTCTTCTCTAGAATCAGATTGAGGCATAGGAGTAGTCAATGGAAGGATATTGAACCATATAATAAATTCCCAGAGCTGAATTAGATTTCTGGGCATGTTAAAATTTTAATATGGCAAAGAAGGTACTTGTAACATTCCATACCAAAAACAAGAATTGGCCTAGAACTTCAGCAGGTTGTAACTAGTAGCCTGGAACCCAGAAAAAGGTGAAACTTGGATAGAGTGTCCATAATATGTATATGAAGAAACAAAATTGGGACACTACAAAAWATCCAATGGATTAGGTGCAAAAAATACATAATTACAGTGCAGAATTGCACCAAGTTGAAGAGTGAGCAGGAAAATTAATAGACAATTTTTCAAATAACCATAACTTTTTTCTCAAGACTCTGAATTGAGCATGGGAGTAGGCGTTGGAAAGGTCTGAGATAGTAGAATATAAATATTCACCAAAAACTTTTATTTGGATATTCAATTTTCCAAGAAATTAGAAGAAAGAATTCTGATATATTATTGAACCAGAATGGTTCATATTTTTCATGAGATTGTTGAGTTAGTTAGGCTCACAAAGTTTTGTTGGCTTCACATTTTGCAGAGTTAACAACAAATATATCAGATCGGGATCAACACAGATTCCATAGGAATGGAAGAGGCACAAGGAACTTACAGTTAGGAAGATGAGATTAGAGGGATGGATGTCCATTTGGGCATTGAAGGAACAAACTCCAATGGACATGGAGAAGGAAGGGAGTAAAACATGAATATGGTTGAGATCATTAAAAATTTGTAGAAGGATGTCCAAAGACATAAAGCTGATAATGAAAGGCTTATGAGATCCAAGGAGAAGCAAGAGGAATTCAACATGAAGTTAATGCAAAGCTTGAAAAAAATAGAAAAGAAATTGGATAAGGAGAGTGGCTTAAGCAAATCAGGAAGTCATAAGTCTCTTGATGAGAAAAGAAGAACTAGAAGTGTTAATAGACATCACCGTCACTCCCTGATGCATTCCAATAAGAGGGCACACAACAACTCAATTCCATCCCATGTCAGGAAACATATTAGGTCTGGGAAGGATGAGCTATGAGGAGAAATGAACAAAATCAAACCTCTTACATTTGATGGTGAGCACAAGAAGGATGAATATGCAGAGACATGAATTTTGGGCATGAGAAAGTATTTTCAATTGCATAATTTTTCTTCTCATGTAGAAGGTAGAATCTCCATCTGTCAACTCAAGGGAAGGGAATCCATGTGGTGGGATCAACTTGTGCAGTTGCAACACATTAAAGAGAAAAGTGTCACTTGGAGGGAATTCAAGAAGTATTTTGAGAAGAAATACTTGACTAAGAGATACTATGACAAGAAAATGAAAGAGTTCTTTGGACTCAAGCTTGGGAGTTGTTGGGCTCTAAATATGTCCTAAAAAAAACTTCTATGCATCAGCCAAAGGTAGGCGCTGGAACAAGCATTTTACTTGTTGCCTATGTAGGTTCTTACCTTTTGTTTTCAATACCCAACCTCTAGAGATGAAACATCTATAAAGGAACAACAATCGTAAAGGGAATGACAATTTCTCCATTCAAATGAACAACAATGATACTCAAAGGAACAACAGTCGCATGAAAGGAACAATAGTTGTGCGAAAGGAACGACAGTTGTTCCTTTCAAATGAACATAAACTACACTCAAAGGAACAACAGTCGCACGAAAGGAACGACATTTGTTCCTTTCAAATGAACAACAACTACACTCAAAGGAATAGCAATCATGCAAAAGGAATAGCAGTTGCTACATTGGGCTAAACTAATGTTGAATTAATTGCATCATAGTATTTGCCCAACTATTCAATTTTCAACCCAAGGAAGTATTTTATTTCAAAGTTACTGTGCACAATATATGCAAGCAACAAATTTCAACTAACACTATTATCTATTTAATAAAATAAAACACATAACTTAAAATCAATCAAATCTTCTCTTGCTTGAAAATACACTCAGTTGCCGCACGGGTGTAGACGGATTGGCAAGTGCCGTGTAAATGGAAGGAAATTTGTAAAATGAAGTCTCATGTTCGATTCTCACCCGGACTTACTCGTGTGCCATTCTTGCGGGCTGGGTGGTTGCACCTGGGGTTATAGTGGTAGCCGCTGGGGATCGACCCCGTGTCACGCGAGTACAAGAACCGCGAAGTTGCCGATTCCCCCAGTAAAAATAAAAATAAAAAAATACACTCAGCTGAAATAAAACCACTACCACACTCTTACATAAATTAAAGGAGTATTAACAAAATGAAGTAACAACAACATGAATTGAATCTTACTGTAAGAGCAATCTAATAAACAACACACAGCTATAAGTAGTGATCCACTAATCATAAACCAAGATAAATTAAGATAATGAAAAGAAAAATACAAGTAAATGGATAAGACCAACACATACTAGATTGAGGGGTCCCTACCTCACCTAGCATGCATGGCCAAAAGCCTTACAAGATTAAGAAAAAGTTGCACATAATTGTAGATCCATCAACTCCTTTGTATTATTGAAGAAAACTCAGAAATTACATAAGTTCAGCTCTTTCTTACAAATAAATTCTATATAATTTCATGAATGCCCCTCTCCTGATTGAAGAGGTCTTATTTATACAAATCAAATCCCCAAATCCCTGGGTTGCTCAAACAAATTGCTAAGTTTAGAGAACCGACTGCAACTGTAAATCTAGAAAATACTCTTTTAAAGAACCAATGATTTCTCTCAAACCATAGCTCCAATTAGAAAACGACCCAAAATGAACTCAATTGTGCCCATTCTGAAAAAAGCCCATGTCTCGTATTTTCGATATTCATCCTCATCTACTCACAATATTCCACGCAAATTTATCTTTCCTTATCTGCCACATTTTTCACTAGAAAGTGGTTAACCACGTGCTGGAACTCACATGTGTCACTTGGAGGTTGGATCCTTGACTGCTACAACTATTGCTACATAAAATCATTCATCAAACCATCATCAAAAAAATCATGCATAATAGTATTTAATTCATTAAAAATGAAGGAAGAATAATCATTATTAACCACTAAATCATAACAAGAATAATATGTCATTTTATGAGTAGTTGTAGCAAATGTATGGCAAATGGAATGATAAATGAACGATAATAGGACGGAGAAGGGATGGAATGGATGTCTATAGATGATGAAAATATGGACAAATATGTGACCCAACAGGAGTATGACCATTCATGAATATGAAAGAAGGTTTTTAGAACTGTTGAAGTATGCCTCTTTCATCAAGGATGAGACAATTAAGATTCAAAGGTATTTGAGTGGATTTCTAACATTCATCAGTGAAAAAATACAGTATGGTGATCCCAAGACATTGGAGGAGACCACAAGGCAAGCTAAATGCCTATATGATCAACAAAAAGCAAGGCCAACTTTCCAAAGAGATTGGGAAGACAAAAAGAAACTCAAGATGGATCAGAGGAAGAAAGGAACTAAGCCACCATTCTTCATAAATTATACTCAGGGAAAGCCAACTTATAGAGAACCCAGAATGATTAAGATAGGGGGTCAAAGGCCAAGGCAGCCACCT
The DNA here is from genome assembly GCA_032191745.1 of Picea mariana. Classification (NCBI taxonomy): domain Eukaryota; kingdom Viridiplantae; phylum Streptophyta; class Pinopsida; order Pinales; family Pinaceae; genus Picea; species Picea mariana. The sequence goes on from JASDQU010012261.1 coordinate 44,187, forward strand.
ATTCAATGTTGGGGTTGTAAAGGAGATCATATGTTTAGAGATTGTCCCCATAGAGGTGAAAAAGTGAGGACTGTTCACAATGTACAAGAAGCTGAAATAGTGGAGGACATGGGAATAAATGTACCAAGGATCTATGCATCCCTAGACAATAAGCAAGAAGATTATCAGTCACATATGATTGAAGTGGAAGGTATGATCAATAACCAAACCATTGTTATTTTAATTGATTTAGGAGCTAGTCATAGTTATATAGATCCTAAGATGGTGGAAAGTTTGCAATTTCCAAGAAGCAAGCATGGAAAATTTGGTTGGTGCAACTGTCTATCAGAGCCAAAAGAAAATTTAATGAGATGGTTAAGTTATGTCTTATGGACATGAATGGACTGAACACCAGGGTAGATTTGAACATCTTTCCTTTAGGTTCCTATGACTGTCTAATTGGGATGGATTGGTTGGACCAACATCATGGTATCCTAGAATGTTACAATAAGGAATTTACTTTCTTGGATGAGGAAGGGAACCTAAGGAAAGTGTAGGGAATTCATAGGGTAGTAACCATTAGAGAAATTTTAGCATTGTCGCTGAAGAAATGTTACAGAAAAAGGGTGTCAAATATTTGCAGCTCATATGGAAGAAACACCTAAAGATAAGGTGCAAAATTTGGAAGATCATGCAGTCCTGGAAGATTTTGAAGATGTGTTCAAGGAGGTACCAGGACTACCCCCAAAGAAAGATATTGATTTCTCTATAAATTTAATGCTTGGAGTAGCTCCAGTGTCAAAGACTCCTTACATAATGAGTACACTAGAGCTGAAGGAGTTGCAAATGAAGCTTGAATAACTTTTGAAAAAGAGGTATATATGCCCAAGTGTGTCACCTTGGGGTGCCCAGTCTTGTTCATGAAGAAGAAAGAAGGGACATTAATATTGTGCATTGATTTTAGACAGTTGAATAAAGTGATTGTAAAGAATAAGTATCCTTTGCCAAGGATTGATGATCTCTTTAATCAATTTAAGAATGCAAATATCTTTTCAAAGATAGATCTTAGGTCAGGATACCATCAGGTAAGGATTAAAGAGGAAGATATCAACAAGACCACCTTTAGGAAAAGGTATGTTCATAATGAGTTCACAGTGGTGCCATTTGGGTTGTCAAACACACCAGATGTTTTCATGTGCTTAATGAATGGTGTTTTCCGAGATTATTTAGACAAGTTTGTCATTGTCTTTTTGGATGACATCCTTGTATATTTGAAGTTAGAAGAAGAGCATCTGCATCATTTGAGGATGGTTTTGCAAGTATTAAGGGAGCATTAGTTGTATGCCAAATTGAGCAAGTTCTCATTTTATCAGAGGAAAATTCAGTATTTGGGACATATCGTTTCAAAGGATGGGATAGCAGTGGATCTTGAGAAAATAGAATCCATTAGAGAAAGTTCAGCACCAAATAATGTGACAGAGGTCAGATCATTCATGGTCCTTGCAGGATACTATAGGAGATTTATTGAAGGATTCTCAAAGATTTCACATCCAATCACTTACTTGCAAAAGAAGGGTGTGAAGTTTCAGTGGACATTGGATTGTGAAAAGAGTTTCCAACACTTGAAACATCTATTGACAAGTGCTCCAATACTAAGGATTGCATACCCAAATGAATACTTTATTGTATGCATAGATGCATGTAAAGAAGGGCTTGGTAGAGTCCTCACTCAAAATGGGTTTGTTATATGTTATGAATCAAGGAAATTGAAGGAGCATGAAAGACACTACGCCATTCATGATTTGGAGTTGGAAGCCATAGTGCATTCCTTGAGGAAATGGAGACACTTCCTCATGGGGAAAAGGATTGAGCTGAGGACAAACCATAATGGTTTGAAATATTTATTTGATAAACCAACTCTAAATGCTAGGCAAAACAGATGGTTAGAATTTCTAAGTGAATATGACTTTGATATAAATCATATCAAAGGGAAAGAGAACAAAGTGGTTGATGCACTCAGTATAAGAGTGCATGAATTGCATGCTACAACCATTATCATGTACCAATCAGATTTGAAACAAATAATTTTAGAGGCTGCAAAATTAGATTTGCAATACAAGGAATTAGTGGCAAAATTACAACAAGGTAATTTGCAGCAGAAAATTGAAGAATACAAGCTAGATAATGATGAAGTTCTCAGGTATAGGGGGAGAATTTTTGTACCAAATTCCCATGAATTGAAAAATATGATATTGAGATAAATGCATAATGTACCTTATGCTAGGCACCCAAGTTGTCAGAAAACTATTGCAGTTGTCAAGAGACAATATTATTGGCCAGACATGAGAAAATAAGTTGCATATTTTATTGCCAAATGTTTGGAATGTCAGAAGGTAAAGGATGAGAATAGACACCCAATTGGTTTTCTACAACCATTACCCATTCCTCAGTGGAAATGGGAAGTTGTAACAATGGATTTCATCACCAAACTGCCTAGAACAAACAAACAACATGATTTTGTCATGGTAGTGGTGGATAAGCTTACTAAAGATGCCCATTTTATTCCAGTTAAGATCACTCACAAGGAAACCAACATTGTTGATGTTTATATGAGAGAAATTGCTCAATTTCATGGCATACCCAAGACAATTGTGTCTAACAGAGATCCAAAAATTACCTCAAAATTTTGGAAAGGATTATTTAATGGATTTGGAACAAATTTGAATTTTAGCACAACTTATCATCCCAAATTACATGGACAAACAAAGAGGGTCTCTATATATGAGCCCATTTGAGGATCTTTATGGAAGAAAGTGAAACACACCGGTAAGCTAGGACAACCCAACATATAGAGCAGTGGTTGGGCCAGATTTACCAAGGAAATGGAGCAAATGTTGAAAATAAAACAAAATTTAAAGGCTTCCCAAGACATGCAGAAAAGATATGCTAATAAGGGCATAACTCACGGGGAATTTAAAGTGGGGGACCATGTATTCTTGAAAGTGAAATCCAACAAAAGTTGCTTGAAGTTTGTAAATTGTTCAAAGTTGGCAGCTCACTATTGTGGGTCGTTTGAAATCCTAGAGAGGATTGGTCTAGTGGCTTATATGATTGCATTGCTTGCATCTATGTCTTTTCATAATGTACTCCATGCATCATTGCTCAAGAAATATATACCTGATGCTAATCATGTTATTGATTGGCATGTGATTCAGGTGGAGAAAGAAGGCGCTTTCCAAGTGCATCCGGTAAGCATTCTGGACCAGAAAATCAAACAACTCCGGAATCGAGTCATAGGGATTGTAAAGGTCCAATGGACCTGGTACGTGTTAATATTATGGTAGCTTTGGGAGGTATGAACCTCTATTATGACCTATGATGAGATTAGAATATTCTGGAAGGAAGCAAAGAAATAAAGGAAACCCTAGACGAGATGTCAACTGCAGAAATATAATTAATATGAATTAATTAGTACCCAGAAGGAGAAGTCGGCCCCAGTAAGTCTACCAGAACCACTATAAATACAWGGTGATAGTTCTCATTATTCATATTCTCAGAATTGCAGAGAGCCAGTTGTGCACACTGCAGTTGATAGTTTTGTGCACAAGTTTCTGGGGAAGGTGTTGTGCCAATTTATGGGTGGGACTATCTGATCATCTTTGGTTTCTATTCTTGCTTGGTGCATTAGACTTKCTTGGATATTGATTTCTACCAGTATTATTCTCTGTCAAGGTCAAGGTGCTCAGAAGGTGGCTTCGGCCTATGGTTGGGTGACAAGGGTACTGTCAATGGTAAAACGAGCACAATCTTTAATATTCTAACAGGTTATGGGCCCACACCTCCTTCATTCATCCTAAACGCTGGAAGGAAACATAACCTCTAGGATATTGAGCTCGTTGAGGAACCACTGCTAGGGTTACTAGTAGGAGCAACCTCCAAGACACTATCGCTAGGGTTACTAGCAGAAGTAGTTGCAGAAACCCTAATCTCAGATTCGACACCTTGTGATGGAGCATCTCGCTCAAGAAGAAGATATTCAAATGTGCCCTAACTCAGTGCACCTCTTGGCTCTCTCAAAAGACATAAACGATCAAGTTGAAGTTTTGGATCAAGGCATGACCAATTACCAGTCAATCGAAGACATGAGTGAAACAATCAGTCTTTAACACTACTCAGCACTTACCAGAACAATTGAAGATGACATGCGGATAATCGATAGTGGAGCTTCTAGGCACATGATGGGAGATCAAGCTAGACTCTCAAATCTAAATGAGAAGAAGACCTCATACAAGGTAGATCTTGGAGACAAAACCACTTGCCTCGTGGAAGGGTTTGGACAAGCCTCCATCAAAATGAAAACATGTAACTATGTTCACTTAAGCAATGTTTTATATGTACCTGGTTTAGAAAAGAATCTTGTATCAATATCATGCCTAGAAGACAAAGGAAACAGAATATCCCTCGTGGATGGAAAGGTGTTATCTTGGCATAAAGACTCCAGCATAGAGAATGCTAGGGTTATTGGAAGTCATGAAGGAAATCTGTATAGACTACTAGAACAAAATGAAGAAGATTTTGTACATAACGAAGTCAACCCTAATGAGCTTTGGCATAGAAGGTATGCTCACATCAACTATCAAGCATTACCTTTTCTCAGAAAGATGGATGAAGGAATACTAGAATTGAAATCTACACATGAAGGAATCTGCAAGGGATTTTCCCTTGGGAAGAATACCAAAGAAACCGTAAAATCCTTATTAAATGATCAAGGTCTATCCATGTTGTTATGGGGAGAAACAACAATGACAACAATATATGTGTAGAACCAAATTCCTCAGCGTATATTGAAAGACATGACACTAGAAGAAGCTTTCTCAGGTAATAAACCTAATGTGGAAAAACTAAGAATATTTGGATGTCCTGTTTAATCTCACATTCCCAAGGACAAGAGGAATAAACTAGAGCCTTCAGGAAAGAACGGGATATTCATGGGATATAGTGATTCATCCAAAGATTATAGAATATATATTCTAGAACAACACAAGATTGAAGTCAGCAGAGACGTAACATTCAATGAGAAGATGGACTTCAATAAATCCATAGAAGAAAATATAGAAGAAGAAGAGACTGAAGAACTTAACGAAGAAAGCACAGAAAACATAAATGACAAAAAGGAACTACATGATCATCCTATGGAACCATGTGAAAACATTGATTCAGATATCGTACCTAAGACCAAGAAAAGACCAGCTTGGCTTGAAGCTACCTTACAAGATGCAAAAATACTCAAGGTTCCAGAAGGAACATTCAGAAAGAGTAAAAGACCTAAAAGATTCTCAAGTTATGCAACATACATGATGAAGCTTCTAGATGAAGAACCTACCACATTTGAAGAAGCAATTCAAAAAGGACAATGGAAAGAAGCTATGACGGAAGAGAATCAATCCATTATGAAAAATGAGGTATGGGAAATTGTACCTAGACCTAAAGAAAAATCGATGGTAACTTCAAAATGGGTGTACAACATCAAACATGCAACTAACGAAAGTGTGGATAAATACAAGGCAAGATTCATAGCCAGATGGTTCTCCCAGAAGGAGGGAGAAGATTATGACAAAACCTTTACTCCGGTGGCTAGATATACTTCCATTAGAGCTATCATATCTCTTATGACTTCCATGGGATGGAAATTACATCAGATGGATGTAAAGACAACCTTCCTGAATGGAGCAATTGAAGAAGAAGCATATATTGAACAACCTCAAGGGTTTGAGGTACATTCCAGAGACACTCACATTTGCAAATTAAAGAAATATCTATATGGACTCAAGCAAGCTCCAAGAGCTTGGTATGCCATAATGGACATCTATCTAACAAGACTTGGTTTCTCCAAGAGTCATGCAGATCCAAACCTTTATTACAAAGTCATGGACAATGCACCTGTAATCCTACTACTATATGTTGACGATCTATTCATAATAGGTGAAGAGTCTCTCATCCTCCAGTGCAAGAAGGAACTAGCTTCTGAATTTGATATGAAAGATCTAGGTCTCTTGCATTATTACTTGGGACTAGAAGTATGGCAGAAGTGTGGTGAAGTATTCCTTGGACAAGGAAAGTACGCAATAAAGATCCTTCAGAAATTTGGACTGATGGATTGTAAATCCATGGACACTCCTATGAATGCAGATATAAGAAAATTGAAAGATCCATATTTTGATTGAGTAGACCCATCTCTATATCGACAACTAATTGGGTCATTGATGTATTTGGTAAATACTCAACCAAACATTTGCTTTGTTGTGAATACACTAAGCCAGTTCTAGGTGGATCCAAGACATGAACATTGGATAGCTGCAAAACATGTATTAAGATATATCTGTGGAACAATAAACTATGGTAACCGCATCCAGCAATATACAACTTCATGGATTCACATACTCAGATTGGGCAGGAAGTGCAGAAGATAGAAAGTGCACTTTAGGTATGTGTTTCAGCTTGGGCTCTGCTATGATATCTTGGGGCAGCAGGAAAAAGAAGTCTGTCGCACTTAGCACAGCAGAAACAGATTATATGGAAGCATGTGAAGAATGCACTGAAGCAATATGGTTAAGGAATTTAATCTCCGATTTATTTGATCAGATTCCAGAATCGACCATAATATATTGTGATAATCAAAGTTGTATAAGATTATTAGAACAACCCATGTTTCATGAAAGGTCAAAACACATTGAGATCAAATACAACTTTATTCGAGATAAAGTCCAGGAAGGAGAGGTAAAGCTCGAATATATCTCCACTGATGAGCAGACATCAGACATTCTGACAAAACCTCTATCTAGAATAAAGTTTGTATATTTTCGAGAGAAGATGGGGATCGTGGAAATAACTCCCTTAGCTAAAAGGGAAGACTCTCCAGGTTAGGAGGGAGAACTTAAAAATATTATTGAAACATTTATCTTTGTGATTGAAAAATAGTCTAGATTGGACAGATTCTTTCTTGTTCGGAAAGTGGATTGAGATTTCTAACGGACAACAATTTTCCATTGTGGTTAACATGGGAAATGGTTTAGATTGTTGATGTATCATAGACATCGACTTCCCATTGTGTTTAACATGGGGAATGGTCTAGGGCAGTCTCTCTTCTTGAGGGTTACTCAAGAAGACTGGATCGCCTCGCCAGACAACGATTTCTCATTGTGGTTAACATGAGGAATGGTCCATTTTGGAGGTTGATGCAGGACAGTCTTTTTCTCTTGTGGTTAACAGAGGAAATGGTTCAGACAGTCATTCCTTAGGGTTTATACATTCTCTCCAGGGTGCACTTTGATTAGTGTAGGAGGAATGGCCCAGGGTGGGGAATGGTCCAGGCTCAGCAATCAGGGATAGACATTACTTAGGTTTTATACATTCTCTCTAGGGTGCACTTTGATTAGTGTAGGAAGAATGGCCTAGGGTGAGGAATGGTCCATGGCTCAAAAATTAGAAACAATCATTCTTCCTTGTTTGAGAAGAATAGGGTAGATAGCCCATTGTTGATGTTCTATACTGAGGGAAGATATTCTTTTAGATCTCACAGATGTGAGTGAAATATTGGCCCAGATGGTTCAGTTTATTTTAACAATATTTTATGTGTATGTTGTCATCAGATGATTGTTATGGAGACTACCTATCTCCAGACAGTAGAGATATACTACTGTGGTGGATATGTTCCACTGTTTGTGACTATGTGTCACAGTTTAAGTAGTTGTGTACTATTGTGGATAGACACAGTTGTATTCTATCAATTGATATTGTACCAATTGTCATAGGAGATTATCCAGTTGGATAATAATGACGGTGCTCGTGATACTACCAGTTGAATGGTCTATTTTTTCTCAAGACCATGCCTCCCTAGTGTTGGCAGCCAATTCATTTTTATTTGCCCTAAAAAGATGCCTACACCCCTTGTCTCATTAACGACAAATCATCGTCGCATTTTGCTACAAGACATCATTTTCATTTTTTGCGACAATTGCATTTTGGTTTCGCTACAGTTTTCACAACTGAAAGTGTGAAAACACCTCTTTCGTTGCTTTCACTGTCATCATCTTTTATTGATTTGCTGAAAGACACTTGACCATTGGTTTATCAAATCACTGCAAAAGTTTCTTCAAACTATATCCATGCACTTTAATTGCGCAACTTGGTTTCTTTGGTAAAGTATTGAAAATGTTAAGTTATGAGTCATGTTTGATGTCATAAGGATTTTGGTTTTATATACGATTTAATTCTTATTGAACTCTTAACTTATTGTTTTCATATGGCCATTGGTTGCAATGTTTTTACACTTTGATTATGCTAAAAACACATTGGCAATACCATAATTTTGATTTCATATAAAATGGCAATGGTTTGAGTTTTGCAAAGGCGCATTGATCAACCTTTTGGATTTTTGATTTTATGGTTTGAACCCTTGCTCGATACATTGTTTTGTGAGTTGATATCACATGGAACGAGCAATAGTTTCAAACCATGTTTTGGCATGAATGAATTAACATTTTTTTGAAACATTTGAGTGACACGACAGATCGTGGTTAATGCTGGATTTAATGTTGATTTAAACTTAACACTTGGTGCATGATTATCACTTATGGTGTTGGTTCTGATTTGGATGAATGGCACGTTGATATGATGATTCACCTATTTGCTGGACGATACGTATGGTTTAAGTGATTATGATTATAATAGAACTGTACATGGTCATTAATACAATACATGGCGGTGGTAATCCCACCACCTTTGCACGCATGCAGTTAATTCCGGTCTCTTCGAGCAATGAAACTATCAAACCCTATCATTTTTTGACTCTGTGCATTGTCTCGTTTAGCTCAAACCCTACCATGTACAGATGCCATGGCTCCTGTCATAAGGGCAGAGCCCAACGGGTGCCAAGCACTGTTAATGTTTGATGGTGCGTATAGCGACTTGAAAGAGTTCGGGTGGCTTGCTTTTATAAGGAAATTTGATGGTTACAACATCACTGTGGCTCGGCAATTTGCATTGACGTTTGATGGCTGCCGAGCCAAAGTTGGAGATGTCCAGCTTGAAATCACTGAACAATTCCTTAGCTCGGCAACTGGTCTGCCTGTCTCGGGACAAAAATGGTCCAAAAGCTGCAAGGTTGACGATGTCCCATGGACATTGTTATTTCAGTCTCACACAGTGAACTCATGCGACAGAGGTTTGCCTGCGAAGATGTTGAAACCTCGTTGGTATGATCTCTTGATGATTATCAAGCAATTCGTTACTTGTGAAGGCAGGTACGGGTTCATTTTCCTGTTTCACCTGCATTTGTTAATGGTGTTTATGGGTTTCGAACTTAGTATGCCCTATTATTTGCATCGAAGTTTATTCAAAATGGCTAAAAGGTACAAGCGCAGCCAAGCTAACACCAGCCTCTTCCATTTGGGGTTGATTAAAATGATAGTGGTTTGCAAGTTAAGGTTACGTGGTGATTGTTGGGCTGATTTCCTCAGCCGTAACGGCTTCGAAGAATTGGACCCTCCACAGGTTGATAAGCCCGTGGTGATCGAGACCAAGCCTACCCCTGTGCCTTATAATGTTTTACTACCTAAACCTGAACCTGACCCACCTACAAGTTTACCTATGGCTGTGACTAAGCAAGCTGAAGTGGATAAACCTGGGACCAGGAAGACAAAACCTAAGACTGGTGCTAATATTAGAGGCAAGAAAAATGCAAGGTTGATCTCTCGCATGGCGAGGAATAAACCCAAGCCCCCTGTTAAATTAGAGCCTATCACGGTCAGCGAAGACTCTGATTCTGAAGTTGAGCGTTTTCTTGTCGAAGAGTATCCTTACTCCGAGGGCTTGTGTAACAAACCTCCTTATGATTTCGTTAAGAACTTACCTCCCTGTCTGCGGGATAACCCTGACTTCCCTGGTATTAAAGCACCCCATGAAACCCTCGGGGAATCATCAAAACCCCCTTCTATTCAGAATGTTGCACCACCTTGCGATCAGTGTGGGCTGTGGTTAGAGAGATACTACTTGGATGTCCCAAAATTGTAATCCAAAATTCACGATTTGGAAAACCAAGTGGCAAAGCTCACTGGTCAGAATGCAAGGATGCAACCCAATGACAAGAAGCAACGAACTGCTGAGTCAATCCTGTTCAAAAATGTTGAGTCTGCTACAGCTATTGTCAATTCAAAATTGACATAGTCTCAGCAATTGTGATGGTATAATTTCCACTCATTTATATTACACTCTGTGTACATATTTCACTTGCTCTGTTACATAAGCATGCTCCGCTGTACATAATTTTGTTATGGTTTAAGATTCGATTGGATTTGTTTTCGATTCGATGGATCGTCGGATAGATATGATTGTTCAAATTTATCTTCAGTTGAATGCCCTGATGATAAGTGAAGTTGTTAAAAATAGGCTGTTGTGGTATTCCCATTTTGCGATATAGTCAATGCTACGATTTGAAATGGTTATGTTTTATCTGAATGTAATTGATAAATGGGTAAATCTGATGTTGTTCTGTTGATACATATACGATTTGCAACTAATTTGATTCTCATTATTGTTTGAATTGGATTCTGTTCAGAGTATCGATATTGTTTATATAATTAACATTGATAAAGTTTGGTGTCGGTTATTGCCCAGTTCAAGAATTTTGTCGATTTTATCGCATCTCTGTCCATTGACTGTGTGAAGATTTTTGAGTCGATATGGTTTCATCCGATTACAATGGAAGTTATTTGCACATCGTGTTTTTAACTAAGAGATATCAATCTGCTATTGTGATTATAATTGGTCAATGATAATTACAACCATTGTTTTCGATCATACCTGTGAACTGTCTGAAACTCAGCAAACGAATTATGTGACTAGATTCTATGGATATGGTTACGCATGAAATCATGACAAGCTTTCTATATTGGCAGTGAATTAAACGATATGAATCTTATGCAAATCGATAACGATTTTTTTGTATCTCATACAATTTGGTTTACCATCGATTATATTCATGAAACAGTTTTGTTAAGATTTGATTCGATATTGTGTTAATTTGGAAAACAGAGCATTCTTACTCTGTCCCAATTGTATCTTGTTCGATTTGGTTTGATTTAAAGGATTATTTTTATTGAACCATTTGATGATTGGATTGGATTTGATTTGATTATATATCTAGTCCTGTTTACTATTCTAGACTAGCTACAGAATCAGAAGATTCTGTAGCTGAGTCTATAGAGTCATTTTTTTTTTATTATTTTCTTAATAAAATACTCCTCTAACTTGATCTTTGTGTCTAATACAGGAAAATTCGAATTGGCAATGGATATGAGGAGAAGTTGGAAGATATCTTAAGGATTTCATTGGCATTTTTAGTTACTTAGTTTAAGGGATTTTGGGATTATTCCCAGATTGTGTAAAACTATTTGCTATTATTCACAAGGATGTTTTAACTTGTGAGAAACCTATATAAACTTATGGTTTTGTAATAATCAATCATCCTCAGCTGGGGGAGAACAAGGATATGTAATTTTGATTCAGACTGGAGCAAAACTGGTGTCTTGTCATAGCTTTTGATTTTCAATATATCAACACTTTGTTCCATGTTTTGTATATCATTTTGTTAATGGTTTAGTATTACTTTGCTATCTAAATCAAATGCAGATGATATAATTTCTTTACTGTTATACATATCTTGTCTCTTCCAAAAAGAAATAAAGGACATAACAGTTGTTGATTCATTTTGTGGATGATAGCTTTGTCTTCTTCATAAACTGAATTGTTATATATAAATTAGCTGCACAATAGGTTTCCCTTTTGCAGGAATTTATAACTAGAAAACTGTTATAATTTCTTTTATGTCCTGTAACCTACTTCAGGAAGCATCATAGCTGATCCTTTGCGAGAAGCTTGAGGGCTAAATGGTGTGAACTTCTTCCTCCAACCAGCTTAAGAAGCAACCATACACAGGACAGACTTGGAGCGTTTCCAGGTTAATTAGTGTAGTTTGTTGTTTTCATTAAGTAGTTTAATATAGATATAATCTTAATTAGATTTACATTAGATCATTTAGTTTCAGTAAATTATGTTACATTATTTAATTTCAGTTAGTTTACTTTCTTATTCATAAATCATAAAATCAAAAAAGAGTTATCCTCGCTGTCTTGGGACAGCAAGCAAATTAGTTTCACAGGTTTTATTCAAATCTGTAGATTGTATGCAATGTATATTTGTGAATAAACTGTAATTAACTTGACAATTAAATAATTGATTTGAGTTATTATAATCATAGTTAGCATCTTGTATATATAATAGCTAGTAGTTCATAGTTAGATTAGTGAAGTTAGTTTCTTAGTTTGCTTTATTAGTTTATGGTTTCCTTTATTTTAGTTAGTTTCTTGTAGTTAGTTATAGTTAGATTGTTTTATTTAGTTTAGTTAGATTTCTTAGCTCAGATCATTTCTCTCTGGTTTTCATAGAAGACCTTAGAGCAGCCAACGGAGCCGTTAAACTCGTCAGGGTGGTTCATTCCAAACGGCTTGGGTTATTTAGACAACCCCGGACCGGTTCCACTCTCTCAGTTGACGGACGGTCGATTTCGCCCATCAACAAATGGCGCTAGAAGGAGGGCCGAATGACAAGATGGCCTTGTAGGAGCCTTTATTTTAAATGTATTCAATTTCCCCCATGGCTCCCCAAATCACTGTGTTGGAACATGCTTTCAACTTCTCATTACCCGATGTTCCCAACGAGACAGTCTCATGCTTGTCCAAACTCACCTTTGATGGTGAAGGCAACTTATCTGCTAAAGACCACCTTAACAAGTTTTGGTGCAAATGCATCAAACATGACATCTTAGATTTAGGAGTTTTATGCAGATTGTTTGGTTTTACTTTTAGAGGTCGAATCAAACAATGGTTTGAATCCTTTCCAGCATGTCACATCTTTGATTGGTTTCAATTTGTAGATGAGTTTCTAGATGCTTTTGAAATTTATGATTTTGATCAATTATGTGAAGAATTTCATACTTCACTAATCAATGACGATCCATCTTCAGAAGGCTTTTTGACAAAAGTCTATCATATTCTTTGTAAATTTAACCTCGATGACATGTCATTGGCATTAAATCTCTTCTATGATCCTTCCGTCCCTTCCATTCAGTTATGTTGAATCACAAACAAAGAACTAATTGCAAATCCTATCACCCAACTGCAAGAACAATCTTCTTCGCAAGAAGAGGAAAATTCTTCCGATAATGCTGAACAAGCCAGGGAGTTAGAATTTATTGATAAGGTTCTTATCGACAACCAAATTGGTTTTTCCTTTGGATCATTGTATTTTCAGTCTCAGACTAGTATGGAAGATGATTTGTTTCTGGCTCAAGGTGAATACCCTCATTCTTGTAACTCATGCCCTAATCAACATTTAAAATCAGTCATTGAAGAACAATTAAGCAATGAAAATCTTCTTGAATGTTCTAGTACTCCCATGAATCTGATTAGAGAAGAAGCTATGCAACTAGAAGAAGAAACTTTAAATCTTCATCTTCAAAATGCACTTCGTTCACAGGAAAGACTAGATGCTTGTCACATAAATTTTGAATTATCTATCACACAAGAAGAAAATCCAGATGATCATATTATGTTGAGGAATTCGTCACCAAATCAGAATAAGGATTTTAAAGAAAGTGAAGAGAATTGTCTTGAGAATACAATTGTTGATTATCATAGTTCAAGAGATTCTTTTTATCTTCTTATTTCCGATTCCCTTTATTCTTTATATCCTGATCTATTCCTAGATTCTGGTGAACTTGACATCCTACCTATGACATCCTTCTCTTTTCCACCACAATCATATCCTTTCGATATGCTAAATTTTGGTGAAATCAATTCTAAACCTAACATTGATAAACTTGGATTTGATGCTTGTTCACTTTCATCACTCAAATGGGAAGAGGACATGTTGCGAGATGATTTTACGCAGTTTATTGTTGAAAAAGACAATGCATTACATATTATGGAAATCAAACATTCTAAGTTGCATATTCGCTCTTTAATTAGCTCGAATCTTAATGTTGATACTTCACATTTCGAAATGATCAATCTCCTCGAAGGAAACTTTCAAACTAATGATCTTATTGATTGCATGAATCCTCTTATGATGAGCTTTCCATTGATATATTCATTTCATCAAAGTCATGGTTGGCATCCGCATTTTTCTGACAGGATCTTAGGATGGCTTGAATATTCATATATGAAGAAATTTCATAATAAAGACAAAGTTGAGCTTGCTTTCTTTTTACCCAAGTATCTTGGAAGTAGGTGTGACATGTTTCTTTTAGATCCTCCATGTGAAGAAGTTAATGAACATGTAAAGAATTGTCAGGAGGATGGGGCATTTCAGCCTTGGCTGATGATTTTTCCATTTTCTCATAATCCTGATGAGTTTTTCAAAACTACTTACACTCGACCATGCCATTATGACCCTTATCATGACAATATTGCGCAATGGCTGGAGGATTCATACAACAAGAATATCCAAGGAAGTGGTAATATCATGCTTACTTTGTTTTTAGATGTTGATTATGAAGGTAAGTGTGATATGTTTCTGTCATTTGTTGATATATTACCATTCTTTTTAATAATACTTGATCTTGTTTTCATTGCAGGATTAAAGTTACTTCGATGGCTACATTGGAAACATGACTTCACATAGCATCCTGATTTGTTTAGTAGTTAGGGTAGGTTTAGGAATAGGTTTTTCTTTCATTTTTCACTAGTTTTGTTTCCAATAAATGCATTCATGAATGCAAGTGGGCGCACCACGAGAACCATAATACGACTATTGTCAGGGAAGTCCTCATGACCCTTTTTCTCTTTACTTCTAGTTGAATGTTTATTTTCAAAAACGCAGTATCATCATGAAAAGTAAAGAGATAAATGAATCTAAATCAACCCTGACCCAAGGTACCATGAGTAGGACTGCTTTCCCATCATCCAGGATTTTCCTACTTTCTTTCAGCTTCCCAGGGGATTGTCGCATGAGGTTTTCAGATGCACCTTCTGTGTATATTTGTTTTTTGTTTTTTGTTGTTTGGATTTCTTTTCTTTCCAATTTTTTCCTCGCTGGTGTGTTTTGATTTCTCCCTTATGCTTACCAGTTTTTGCTTTTGGAAATACACCTACCTGCATCACTAAGCTGTTCAGATAAAGACGATAGAAAATTTCTTCACTGAAATAACTTCTGAAAGACTGTACAAACATCAGTGATATGTATTTCTGAAAATGATGTTGCAAAATGTTGTTTGAAAGAAGTTTACTATCTCAGTCTCTAAGTGAAGTTTTTCATGGTTATCTTTATCTTTTTACGCTGTCCCTTTTCTGTAAAGGAATGACTCAAAAAAGGATGTCTCCCTATCAAAGTAAGTTGTTTTAGAAATAAAAAATTTCTAGAGATGAATCAAGGACAATATTACAAAATTCTGATGAGGTCTAAAAAAAATATATATATGACAAAATACCAAGATTTTTCAGCGTCACCCCGCTCAGCTATTTATAAAAGAAAAACAAAATAAAAATATTAATATGAGCTGTGGGAAGTGTTTGTAAACCCGCCAGGATACTGAACAGGTCCGCTGGCAGCGGGTAAATGCAAGCATGGCACCAAGACAACTTCGTCGGGGTACTGAACAGGCCTGCTGGCAGCGAAGCAATGTCGAGTAAATAAAAATCTGTAAAATTATAAGAAACCTCTTTTAAAAGTCCTTTATTCTAATCTAGAGCTTCTTGACAGGATAAAGACGTCCGAGTGGGTTAAATGGCAACCCTATCGAGGCTATGGACGCCTGCTGGCAGCAGTGGCCATGCCAACAGTATTAAAGATTTTATCATAAAAATCATGACTTGCAGATCTTTAAGACTGTTATTAGTTTGCATCTTTTAAAACATCGCTGGAAAAGATAGTTGATGATGATGTAGTACAATTTTCGGTTGTTGTTTTGAGTTGAAATTTTCTTTGCTGTCTTGTCCTGAATTCATTTCTTATGACAGAGATAACTGCTTCACCCAGTGTGTCGCCATTGTTGGTAGCCAATTCATTTTTATTTGCCCTAAAAAGCTGCCTACACCCCTTGTCTCATTAACGACAAATCATCGTCGCATTTTGCTACAAGACATCATTTTCATTTTTTGCGACAATTGCATTTTGGTTTCGCTACAGTTTTCACAACTGGAAGTGTGAAAACACCTCTTTCGTTACTTTGACTGTCGTTGTCTTTTATTGATTTGCTGAAAGACACTTGACCATTGGTTTATCAAATCATTGCAAAAGTTTCTTCAAACTATATCCATGCACTTTAATTGCCCAACTTGGTTTCTTTGGTAAAGTATTGAAAATGTTAAGTTATGAGTTATGTTTGATGTCATAAGGATTTTGGTTTTATATACGATTTAATTCTTATTGAGCTCTTAACTTATCATTTTCATATGGCCATTGGTTGCAATGTTTTTACACTTTGATTATGCTAAAAACACACTGGAAATACCATAAGTTTGATTTCATCTAAAATGGCAATGGTTTGAGTTTTGCAAAGGTGCATTGATCAACCTTTTGGATTTTCGATTTTATGGTTTGAACCCTTGCTCGATACATTGTTTTGTGAGTTGATATCACATGGAACGAGCAATAGTTTCAAACCATGTTTTGGCATGAATGAATTAACATTGTTTTGAAACGTTTGAGTGACACGACAGATTGTGGTTAATGCTAGATTTAATGTTGATTTAAACTTAACACTTGGCGCATGATTATCACTTATGGTGTTGGTTCTGATTTGGATGAATGGCATGTTGATATGATGATTCACCTATTTGTTGGCCGATACGTATGGTTTAAGTGATTATGATTATAACAGCACTGTACATGGTCATTAATACAATACATGGCGGTGGTAATCCCACCACCTTCGCACGCATGCAGTTAATTCCGGTCTCTTCGAGCAATGAAACTATCAAACCCTATCGTTTTTTGACTCTGTGCATTGTCTCGTTTAGCTCAAACCCTACCATGTACAGATGCCATGGCTCATGTCATAAGGGTAGAGCCCAACGGGTGCCAAGCACTGTTAATGTTTGATGGTGCGTATAGCGACTTGAAAGAGTTCGGGTGGCTTGCTTTTATAAGGAAATTTGATGGTTACAACATCACTGTGGCTTGGCAATTTTTATTGATGTTTGATGGCTGTCGAGCCAAAGTTGGAGATGTCCAGCTTGAAATCACTGAACAATTCCTCAGCTCGGCAACTGGTCTGCCTGTCTCGGGACAAAAATGGTCCAAAAGCTGCAAGGTTGACGATGTCACGTGGACATTGTTATTTCAGTCTCGCACAGTGAACTCATGCAACAGAGGTTTGCCTGCGAAGATGTTGAAACCCCGCTGGTATGATCTCTTGATGATTATCAAGCAATTCGTTACTTGTGAAGGCAGGTACAGGTTCATTTTCCTGTTTCACTTGCGTTTGTTAATGGTGTTTATGGGTTTCGAACTTAGTATGCCCTATTATTTGCATCGAAGTTTATTCAAAATGGCTAAAAGGTACAAGCACAGCCAAGCTAACACCAGCCTCTTCCATTTGGGGTTGATTAAAATGATAGTGGTTTGCGAGTTAAGGTTACGTGGTGATTGTTGGGCTGATTTCCTCAGCCGTAATGGCTTCGAAGAATTGGACCCTCCACAGGTTGATAAGCCCGTGGTGACCGAGACCAAGCCTACCCCTATGCATTATAATGTTTTACTACCTAAACCTGAACCCGACCCACCTACAAGTTTACCTATGGTTGTGACTAAGCAAGCTGAAGTGGATAAACCTGCGACCAGGAAGCCAAAACCTAAGACTGGTGCTAATATTAGAGGCAAGAAAAATGCAAGGTTGATCTCTCGCATGGCGAGGAATAAACCCAAGCCCCCTGTTAAATTAGAGCCTATCGCGGTCAGCGAAGACTCTGATTCTGAAGTTGAGCGTTTTCTTGCCGAGGAGTATCCTTACTCCGAGGGCTTGTGTAAAAAACCTCCTTATGATTTCATTAAGAACTTACCTCCTTGTCTGCGGGATAACCCTGACTTCCATGGTATTAATCCACCCCATGAAACCCTCGGGGAATCATCAAAACCCCCTTCTGTTCAGAATGTTGCACCACCTTACGATCAGTGTGGGCTGTGGTTAGAGAGATACTACTTGGATGTCCCAAAATTGCAATCCAAAATTCACGATTTGGAAAACCAAGTGGCAAAGCTCACTGGTCAGAATGCAAGAATGCAACCCAACGACAACAAGCAACGAACTGCTAGGTCAATCCTGTTCAAAAATGTAAAGTCTGCTACAGCTATTGTCAATTCAAAATTGACATAGTCTCAGCAACTGTGATGGTATAATTTCCACTCATTTATATTACACTCTGTGTACATATTTCACTTGCTCTGTTACATAAGCATGCTCCGATGTACATAATTTTGTTATGGTTTAAGATTCGATTGGATTTGTTTTTGATTTGATGGATCGTCGGATAGATATTATTGTTCAAATTTAACTTTAGTTGAATGCCCTGATGATAAGTGAAGTTGTTAAAAATAGGCTATTGTGGTATTCCCATTTTGCGATATAGTCAATGCTACGATTTGAAATGGTTATGTTTTATCTGAATGTAATTGATAAATGGGTAAATCTGATGCTATTCTGTTGATACATATACGATTTGCAACTAATTCGATTCTCATTATTGTTTGAATTGGATTCTGTTCAGAGTATCGATATTGTTTATATAATTAACATTGATAAAGTTTGGTGTCGGTTATTGCCCAGTTCATGAATTTTGTCGATTTTATCGCGTCTCTGTCCATTGACTCTGTGAAGATTTTTGAGTCGATATGGTTTCATCCGATTACAATGGAAGTTATTTGCGCATCGTGTTTTTAACTAAGAGATATCAATCTGCTGTTGTGATTATAATTGGTCAATGATAATTACAACCATTGTTTTCGGTCATACCTGTGAACTGTCTGAAACTCAGCAAACGAATTCTGTGACTGGATTCTATGGATATGGTTACGCATGAAATCATGACAAGCTTTCTATATTGGCAGTGAATTAAACGATATGAATCTTATGCAAATCAATAAGGATTGTTTTCTATCTCATACGATTTGGTTTACCATCGATTATATTCATGAAACAGTTTTGTTAAGATTTGATTTGATATTGTGTTAATTGGGAAAACAGAGCATTCCTACTCTGTCCCGATTGTATCTTGTTTGATTTGGTTTGATTTAAAGGATTATTTTTATTGAACCGTTTGATGATTGGATTCGATTTGATTTGATTATATATCTAGTCCTGTTTACTATTCTAGACCAGCTACAGAATCAGAAGATTCTGTAGCTGAGTCTATAGAGTCATTTTTTTTTATTATTTTCTTAATAAAATACTCCTCTAACTTGATCTTTGTGTCTAATACAGGCAAATTCGAATTGGCAATGGATATGAGGAGCAGTTGGAAGATATCTTAAGGATTTCATTGGCATTTTTAGTTACTTAGTTTAAGGGATTTTGGGATTATTCCCAGATTGTGTAAAACTATTTGCTATTATTCACAAGGATATTTTACCTTGTGAGAAACCTATATAAACTTATGGTTTTGTAATAATCAATCATCCTCAGTTGGGGGAGAATAAGGATATGTAATTTTGATTCAGACTGGAGCAGAACTGGTGTCTTGTCATAGCTTTTTCTTTTCAATATATTAACACTTTGTTCCATGTTTTGTATATCATTTTGTTAATGGTTTAGTATTACTTTGCTATCTAAATCAAATGCAGATGATATAATTTCTTTACTGTTATACATATCTTGTCTCTTCCAAAAAGAAATAAAGTACATAACAGTTGTTGATTCATTTTGTGGATGATAGCTTTGTCTTCTTCATAAATTGAATTGTTATATATAAATTAGCTGCACAATAGGTTTCCCTTTTGCAGGAATTTATAACTAGAAAACTGTTATGATTTCTTTTATGTCCTGTAACCTACTTCAGGAAGCATCATAGCTGATCCTTTGCGAGAAGCTTGAGGGCTAAATGGTGTGAATTTCTTCCTCCAACCAGCTTAAGAAGCAACCATACACAGGACAGACTTGGAGCATTTCCAGGTTAATTAGTGTAGTTTACTGTTTTCATTAAGTAGTTTAATATAGATATAATCTTAATTAGATTTACATTAGATCATTTAGTTTCAGTAAATTATGTTAGATTGTTTAATTTCAGTTAGTTTACTTTCTTATTCATAAATCATAAAATCAAAAAAGAGTTATCCTCGCTGTCTTGGGACGGAAAGAAAATTAGTTTCACAGGTTTTATTCAAATCTCTAGATTGTATGCAATGTATATTTGTGAATAAACTGTAATTAACTTGACAATTAAATAGTTGATTTGAGTTATTATAATCATAGTTAGCATCTTGTATATATAATAGCTAGTAGTTCATAGTTAGATTAGTGAAGTTAGTTTCTTAGTTTGCTTTATTAGTTTCTGGTTTCCTTTATTTTAGTTAGTTTCTTGTAGTTAGTTATAGTTAGATTGTTTTATTTAGTTTAGTTAGATTTCTTAGCTCAGATCATTTCTCTCTGGTTTTCATAGAAGACCTTAGAGCGGCCAACGGAGCCTTTAAACTCGTCAGGGTGGTTCATTCCAAATGGCTTGGGTTATTTAGACAACCCCGGACCGGTTCCACTCTCTCAGTTGACGGACGGTCGATTTCGCCCGTCAACACTTAGCTAGGAGGGAGTGTTAATATTATGGTAGCTTTGGGAGGTATGAACCTCTATTGTGACCTATGATGAGATTAGAATATTCCGAAAGAAAGCAAAGAAATAAAGGAAACCCTAGACGAGATGTCAGCTGCAGAAATATAATTAATATGAATTAATTAGTACCCAAAAGGAGAATAAGGCCCCAGTAAGTCTACCAGAACCACTATAAATACAGGGCGCCAGTTCTCATTATTCACATTCTTAGAATTGCAGAGAGCCAGTTGTGCACACTGCAGTTGGCAGCTTTGTGCGCAAGTTTATGGGGAAGGTGTTGCACCAGTTTCTGGGTGGGACTATCTGATGAGCTTTGGTTTTATTCTTGCTTGGTGAATTAGCCTTGCTTGGATATTGATTGCAACTAGTATTCTTCTCTGCCAAGGTCAAGGTGCTCGGAGGGTGGCTTCGGCCTATGGTTGGGTGAGAAGAGTATTGTCAATGGTAAAACGAGCACAATCTTTAATATTCTAACAATATTGTCCTAAGGACGCTACTTGGGAGGATGAGGATGCAATGCAGACAAATTACCTGCATCTTTTTTAGGATTTTTGGAAATTTTATTGTATATGTGTACATAATGCATTAAGGACAGTGCATAAATAAGGGGAGGGGATTGTAATATCCTTAGGTTGAACACAATTGTAAATGTAAATGAAAATGCACTTAAGCTGATGAGTTGTTTGATATCATTTGTATGCACCTTTCATGGCATAATGCGCACATGTACTGTGCAGTAAGATGATGAAGTGTGCACATTCCAGGATATCGCGCCCAAAAACTTAAGTGTGCTCGATTTTGAGTCCAGGGAGCCTTTGTGTATATGATGTGTTTTATAGGATGGTGAGCCAGTTATTATAAAATAGGATGCTTATGTTTTGAATTAGGCCAAAGAGCCTAGATGTTAAAGGCCAGTGCACCTATTTTT
>JASDQU010012262.1:0-18396 GCA_032191745.1 Picea mariana
TGTGTCGTCTACTGTGTCATGTTTTCATCGCAGTATGGTGCAAACCACGTAATGTAAAAACATATTTCACTTATTTACATCTTCATGTGTCAAATTTTGTGTTGGTGTTGTGTGATGATGCAAAACATGATACAAGATAAATGTTGGTGTCATGGTTGAGTAATTAATAAAAGATGTTGCTTTGTGTTACATCACGAAACATGACACTTGATAAATACTTTAATAATAAAAGCTAAGAGGTAATTTAATAATAATGATTTATTATAATAAATAATTTAATAAATTTCCTCCCCATATTTCATGGATGGTAAATGGGGTAAACCGACGACCTTGATTATGGGGCCTCGCCCGATGGAATCAAGAGAGTCGAACCCCTGACCAACAATAGGTGCACATGTGATGAACATCTTAGATGCAGGTTCACTATACCTTCAGAGATATGGTAAGAATATTAGATGCAGGTTCACTATACCTTCAGAGATATGCCCCGTGTAATTTAGGGTTTCTAAATGCTCATGAAATCAGTTTCAAACATGTTAGCTTGGAGCTTTCGCTATAACTTATTTTTTGTGATGTTGCAAACCTTGATATTTTGCAAAGATAGAGGAGAGATCTTGGTGTACACGTGGTAAAAATATCAGATGTTGGTTCACTATAATTTTGGAGAAATTCCCTATGGAAGTTAGGGTTCCTGAATTAGTTTCAAACATGTCAGCTTGACACAATCACTAAAAAATATTTTCTGGGATGTTTCAAACCTTGAGATTTTTTAGAGATAAAGGAGAGATCTTGGTGTACATTTGGTAAACATTACAGATGATGGATCACTATACTTTCTAAAATATGATATGTGGAATTTATGGTTTCTGAATGGTCCTGAGATGAGTTTAAAATAGGCCAGTTTGGCATATTCACTATGACTTATTTTCTGGGACTCTTAAAATAATGGAAATGTTATAGAGAAGAGGAGACATATAGAAGTAACTTAGATAAAAATCTCAAAATCAGATTTGAAAAATTGGATATGTAGCATGCTATACAATATCATTCTTGGGAAGAGGCCTGTTATCACCTATTATGTTCTGCTAAGTCTCATATCTCATCTCTTATTTTCTCGATTTCAATTTTTTTGTATAAGCTATAAATCCTAATCATTAGTTTGATTAAGGGTTCAAAATATTATTAAGGGGGTCAAATTATTATTATTGTGAGAGAAATGAGGGATACCTAGTCTTATAAAAGGCGATAGGATTAATTATGCACATGTTTGTAAGAATGTCCTATGACATCATTTAAAGTTTTAAATCCTTTCATCAAAGGTCATACATCCTGTCATAGATTTTGTCTCATCATTACTAAGTTAGATAACGACTTTCAAGTCATTTTCATTCCAAATATGCCAAAGGACAAGTTTCTGTAGGGCGTTACATGAACTTCCACCTGTCCATTTTTCATCATCATGGATATGGTTGGAGTGGGATTGAGGACGTGGATCGTCCTACCTGGCTGAACTAAAGCCTTAAGGAAGTTATCAAGTACTTAACCATATCACAACATGCAAAGGTGGTGGTACTTTCAGTTGTTTGTACCTGTTACCCAGTATGTCACGTGGAGGGGTTTTTTCAAAAGGCAGTTTTCTTAATCTTCTGTTTTATTTGTTTTTATAAGATTCAAATTGCAGCTGGTAAAATTAGACTTCCTCCTTATAGCCAGCAAATCCTGACTATATATCTACATCACAAAAAAATTCCACTCCTATAGTAAGGAATCTAGTCTTCTGGTCGTGACAACAGGATGAGTAAAGGTGGAAACATGAACAAAAAAGAGCCATAAGGACCCGAGATCATGGAGGCATATGAGGACAACAAACATATATTTGACCAGGTTGGATGGTATATGTTTTGCACCAAATTAGATGGCCATCATTATGGTGTAGCTCGTGCATTTTCTGAAGGTTTTGATGGACAAAGGGTTAGGATTGTTAATTTGATTATGCAGGTCATAGAGGATTCAATAACATCAACCTGTAATCTCCCTGTTAATGGTGAAAAGTGGTTCAAAAACAAGTTAATTATAGGAGGGGATGTCAATCAATTCCTGAAACCAGAGCACAAAGATCCCAATTGGGCCAAGGGTATTCCTAGGGACTGGATAGTTGATGAGTGGATGGAATTTGCACTAATTCTCAAACATTTTATCACATGCGAAGGACGTTATTCCATTGTTTTCCTTTTTCACTTACGATTCCTCCTTCATTTTTCATGAATCAAAAGGATGAACCAACCATATTACTTCTTGAGAGATTTGAATAAAATGGCCATGAAAGTTCAAGAAAATCCCATAACCCCACCACATTGTATCTACAAGGGTTAATCAAAGTACTGGTTAAAGCTGAGTTGGAGAAATGACAGAGGACATGGGATCAATTCTTGATCCATTCATGGTTTAAAGTAGAAGTTGATTCTCCTACCCAGAAATTGATTGATAAAGTTGCTGAACCAATGCCAGAAGCATCTTCAAGCATAAGTTCACTTGCTGCTTCAAGAAAGAATAAAAGGAAGATCAGTTTGAAGACTTCAAATGAATGAGCTAAGGACACCCCAACCAGTTTGAAACTAGGTGAAGTATCTTCTCATGCGCTGGGTGGAGGTAGGCATCCTTTCCCTCATGAACATAAAATTTATATAAAAAAGAGTAAGAGGTTAGTAGAACCTGTGATCTTGGAGGAAGTTCAAGAACCCGAAATAATAGAGACACCTACAAACCCTATACAAGCTGAAGAACCCGTTCCAAAGATAATTCATCCTAGTTCTAGTTTTTTCTGATGACGATGTGGATAGATATAAAATACTGGTAAGAAAAAGGAGTACTAGGACATGAAATAAATTCAGATTAAAATCCAAAGCCTTGTACAACCCTACCATTAAAGATAAGGTCATTATAATTGATGAAGATCCTACAAACCCTAATGTAAATCCATCAAGAAGCAAGAATATTTCTAAAATCAAACCTAAGAAAAAGAAAACGAACAAGGAGGATCTAACAACAAATAGAAAGGATCCTACAGGGAAATACAAACTGTCTGCCATAAAACAGAGTAAACAAAGCAGGAAGGGCCCAAAGCTTTTGAATAGACCTGAAGATGATAGGCCAAGGAGAATGACAACTCGTTCTCAGACGAAGCAAGCCAGAGGTAATAATTTGGATCTATTAGCTAAGGTAGATAAATCCATTTTCTAGGGAGAAGTCTTAATTTGAGGTTTTGAGTGTTTATGCAAAAAATCCATTTTTGACTTATGATGGTGAAAGCTTGGTAAAAGCTGTTTTGATCTCATGAGCTTGAGGTAAAAAGCTGTTTTGATCTCATGAGCTGTTTTGGTAAAATGCTAGATCTGATCGACAGTGCTAAGTGCTAAGTGTTTAAGGTGCATAATCTTTTGTTATTACTGCGCTAGATCTATCTTAGTTTATGTTCTACGATGTTAATAAGGCGAATAAACTAATGCATGCCACTTCCTAAGTGTTAACAAAACCCCTGGGAAGTGTTAGTATCACAGATTTGTGTCCCAACTTAGTTACAGACACCTGTGTCCTATAGCTCCCCCTACTTCTACCTCGGGTGAGACTGCGCCTGCTTCGTAGGTGTTTCCAAAAGGGCCGGTAGTCAAGGTTTTGTTGGCGCGTTGTTAAGCGTTGAACCTTGGGTCTACCCCTGTGCCAACAAATGGTTCTATTGCCAGGACCTGAAACTGTGATTGCTGGGAACTGAAGTAAAGAAAAAGAGAAGCTCTGTGTGTAGATCTGCTGCTGAAGTGCGTAGTACTCTACTTGACTTGTGGAGCTTTGTGCCAAGAGAGTAACTTGATCTGAAGAAAAGAGGTAAGATCCTAAAGAAGCAAGCTTTGTGCTTTGGTAAGAGAAAGATGAGTGAATTTTTTTGTTTCAAAAGCATGAATTTAAGTCTATTTAATAGATTCTGTTTGTTTGAAGGCTAGGGCACAGTTGAAAGAAAGAGTTGATTTGAGTGAATTTAATGGAAATGAAGAAATCTATGTTATTCCTATGCATAGAAAGAGTTTTTGGACTAATAAGTGGATGGAAGAACCTAGAAAGAATTTTTTCAGATTGCAGGTCCAACACTATGATCCGAGGAGAAGTGCGTAGTAAAGAAAAGGTTGGGGAACATTTAAAAGAAAAAGAGGATTGACATTGTGTTATAATTGTAGAAGGCCGGGACATCTTGCTAAGGAATGTCCTGAGGTAGGCCCTATTTGTCTTTGTTGGAAGGTTATTGGTCATGAGGTTGAGGATTGTCCAAGGATTATCGCTGAAGTTGAAAGGATGAACATGAGACAAGAAAACTATGAAGAAATTCAAGAGAACAAGGGCATATTAGAAAGTCATAAAGATAAAGAATCATAGGAAGTTCATACTACATTATTACAGTTGAAGGAAACGATGGATGTTCATAAAGATGTCAGTTTACCAGAGATCCTGAAATCAAAACAGTGCATAAGTGCAAGAATAGAAGACTTCGACATAGACCGTGTCTTAGATGAAGAAACACAAGTGAATATTATGATAGAAGAAACTTGGGGAATTTTGGGAAAGCCTACTGTGGTACCTTCGTTGGGAAGGATAAGCTTGTTTAAGGGAAAGATGATAACCCTATGTGGAAGAGTTACTAATGTACCTATTATTTTTCATGGAACATCGACTGGAGAGGAATTTGAAGTCATTAAGTTTGTTGGGGATAACGCCCCTTTCCCACTTTTGTTAGGGAAGACTTGGATTGAGAAGGATCAGATTAGAAGGAAAGCAAAGGAAGAAGCTACAGAAAAGAAAAAGCAAGAATTAAGGGATTTCATAGCTAGAAAAATAGACCGACTAATAGAAGAACGAGAGGATAAGTCGAAGCAACAGAACAAAGTAAAAATGCAGGAGGAACATAAAGCAAGAGAATTAGCTATCAAGGTTGAAAGAATGCAAAAAGGTTTGAAGGAAATATATATTCAAGAAAGAAGTATGTCCACTCAGGAAGTGTTAAGAAAAGGGATATTAACTTCAGACCCTTTGAGGGCACCTCAACAATGCGAAGCCACTGCACTAGGGGAAGATAAGAATAAAAATGGAAAGAGGATTCTAGAAACATTTAGAGAGATTCAGATCACATGAAAGAAGGCAAGGAGCTCAATAAAAAGAAAGCTAAGTTGAAAAAGCTACAAGAAACTACAGAGACCAAATGGAAGACTTCGCAGACTGGAACCTTGTAGGAGGTAGGTTCGCAAGATTTGAACCTTGTTGGAACAATAGGTCCGCACTGAATGGGGCTTCACCCTAGAGAAGTTATATGACCGTTGGAGGTGCCTCGACCGTTAGAATGACACTCCATAATGGTTGGAAAACACATTTATGGGTCGATGGACCACTTTTGGACGTTGCTACCGCGCCATGACAGACATATTTACGTTGATGGAAGCATTTCTTGGCCATTGGAATATCCGTTACCATACCCCGCTTATTTAACTCGTCGGTCGTTGCACCGGATCTACTCGTGATTAACTGAGCCAAGAAGAGAATTCTCCGTGTGTCAAGCTGTGCTATCTAGAACTAGACCTCGCCTGCCCGTTTGTCTAGCCCAACCCATTTGTTTAAAAGCTAGAATGTCGGGAGAACCTAGTGAACTGGAGAAGTCTGTCGAGGAAGTCCTTAAGAAGATAATGGCCGACAGATCGATATCCGAAGGTATTCAAGCATCATTGACTAGAGGACTGTAGGATTCCCCTTCGACTAGACATCGTTCCAGCCATGTTAACCTCGTAACTGAGCAACGAAGTAAGCACTGCGGTGATCTGGCTAATGCAAAGAAGAGCCCGTCGATCCTACCTGATTATATTCCACCTTTGGCTGGTGATGTTAACCGCGACAACATTCTCTGAGATTTTGAGTACGTCGTGTTCACTGTGTACATTCTAAAAGGAATACACATAGTCGGGAGTCAGTTAGGACAGATACCGATATTAAATAACAACAACTTCAATTTAAGAGACTAGAAGAACTATGCCATGTTGGTGCCCCACCACTATCTCACGAAGACAACCGGGAAGAAGCCTCACCTCATCTCACAACCATGGATTAAGGGGTTGGCGCAGTCCATCGTGCTGAATGTGATGAAGCTCCCGTATTTTGGCCACCACCAGGAGGTTAAAGCTTGCGTTAAACTCCTCTTGTCATGCTATCATGGTAGATACCTATGGCTCGACAAAATAATTATTGTGGATTTGATGTTGATCCACCGGATTACAGGCTTAAGTGTGAAGGGACCTGACCCTCAATAGTTTTATCCAGGGAAGGCCTTAGACCGTTCCCTGGCGCAATGCATCAAGGAAGCTTACGGAGAAGTCGAAAAAGGAAAGCAAGGTTACAAGGTAGCCTCTATACAGAATGGCACAGTGTGCCTTGCTTTCCAACTTCTAGCTGGAAAGATCGTGAGGAAGAACCGCCCCACACAGGTCAGTGGGTTTGTGGTGGACCTCGCAGGAAAATGTGTGGAGGGAATGCAGATGAACTGGGTGAACTACCTTGTCAATGAGTTGGAGAAGTATTTCTGTGAAGCCCAGGATTTGTGATATGAATTGCATTACAACTGGCTGATCATTTTGATCGCATTTGTCGCTTGGAAAATGCCTGAAGGAGCCACCTTCCCAGAGATCGAACCCTCGGAGCCGTTGGTCGCTCGATTTTCCACCCTGTGGTACACCAATGACATGATGAAGTAGTGGCAGTCCAATGCCGTGTTTCATGCATACTATCAACATTTGAAGTTCACCATCGAATCATTTCCATGCATGACACCGCACACCCTGCACCAATACCTACCAATAACAAAGTTCTGTGCTGATCCTCATTTCATATACATCACCGCGCAAAGAAATGAGAACTAGGAAGAACTATAGTCGTATTGCAAGCTGACATATGAAGATATGGAGCAAATTACAAAGGAGTGGCTTGAGGAATTTCTTGTACCTGTCGTTGATGCAGAACTATTCGACATTGACACCATAGGAAGCCCCATAGTCACACGAGTTGAGCATGTCTGAAAGTCCAGTGGGATGAAGAAGAAGAAAAAGAAGGAGGAAGTCCAGGATATAGAGAGCAATGAGGAGGACAACACTTCTGAAGATAACGAGTCTGACTTGCCAAGAGGAGGAGAAGATGAAGCAGAACGACAGAGGAGGAGGATATGAATGAGAAGAAGAGCAAGGAGGAGGCAAAGCTACACCGCATGAAGATCCCCCTACTGGGACAATGACACCGCAAAAGAGGAAGGTTTCTCCAAAGAAACCCTCAACAAGGAAGAAGACGCGCGCTAATAAGCCCCAGTTGGAGGCCACTCTCACTGAGGACGACATCAGTCTGGTCTGCGAAGCTATGGAGGAAACTTCTGAGGACATCTTGCAGAGATACAAAGAGAAGCAGGAGGAGCTATATAGAATAATCGAGAAAGAATTGAAGGAAGTAC
The DNA here is from genome assembly GCA_032191745.1 of Picea mariana. Taxonomy (NCBI): domain Eukaryota; kingdom Viridiplantae; phylum Streptophyta; class Pinopsida; order Pinales; family Pinaceae; genus Picea; species Picea mariana. Next base: position 7,523 of record JASDQU010012262.1, read on the forward strand.
AACAAGCTGTTCGCTTGGTTTGCGTAGTACCTACTGCACCTTCCTCATGCCAGATTGCAGAATTGGGGGATGAACCAACCCATTTGAGAAGTATTGCGGATGCAACAGAAGCCTGGTTCCAGAGAGCGTAGGAAGAGAAGGAGAAGGCTACAAAATCCTTGAAAAGGGAGAAAGACAAAGTCTTAGCACAATTACGAGCAACACAGAAAAGTGTAGCAGCCTAGGAAAACAAGAAAGAAAAGCTTCATGCGAAGCTTCAGGAGGAAAAATCACAGCTACAGAGGGAAAAGGAGCAGCTGCTCACAAAGCGGGCCATGGTCAAAGAAGTGGTGAGTAAAGCATGTCATTCTGTGCCAGGCTTGGCATAGGAGGAGCAAGAGCTGGTCGAAGCTGAAGTAGTAAAGCTCACAGAGATCATCCAACAGCTCCAAGCCAAGATACAAAAATTAGAGGCCCAAACAGTACCGAGCACCTTGCAGGAGGTGCGGGACCAAAGGGAGGAGTCTGCCAAGGAAACAATAGTAAGAATAAGAACCCTCGCTTCATAATGTAAACAACTATGTGATAGGAGCACCCAAACATAGAAATGCCTCACTGAGGATCCAGAGCTAAGAAAGATAGAAGTGTAGTTATAGGAGGTGCAACAACAAGCATTTTAGTTGCAGGCGTAGATGAAGCTTCTCACCATAGTATAAAGAATGAATAGATCCTAAGAGCAGTGTGAAATACAACAAAAAATCACTACTCTCCATGGTAAGTTAATGGAAGTCACGTAGAAGCTACAACCTATGCAAGACGAAGCTTGCAAGGTGTTCATATAAATTGATGGACATGGCTCACAACTAGATCAAGTGGTTGTAGCAGTAGAACATCACCTGGAAGGGCCTTTTACAAAGTAGATGATCTAGGATCTCGCTGAGTAGGAGGCTCAGGCGAAGCAGCAAGTTGAGGTAGCTCGAGTTAAGATTGAAGCCTTCGAAGCAGCATTGTCTGGACCTGAGTCAGGACGAGTCACCTGTGAGTGTTGGGGGCTTGTTGGCCCTCGACCAAGTTTTGAGGAAAATTTGGTCAGCCTTGACCCACTTTTGGACTTCGACACGTTGGTCGAAGAAGGAGCACCCAGGCGGAGCTGAGATCACGAATCTCACCGATTTTGACGGTTATGTGGACCCAGTAAAGGTTCCTTTAGGGTTTTTGTAACGGGTTTTAGGGGATGTCAGCCCATGGGATTTTCCCATGTTTAGGCCTTATTGTAAGGGTTTGTAAGATATAAATAAAGAAGACTGTATTGTAAAAGTAGCAAGCAAGAAAGCAAGCGAAGTAAATCTAGTTCTATGTGAACAAAGTTTCTTTGTGCAAAGAAATGTACGTATGTGGTTATGATTCTATAGAGGGTGCAAGTGCTATGATATGGGGTTTTGGCTATTTGACCTAGCTTTGGAAGGAGGATCTGGTGCTCAGTGCACAGATCTCCTATCTGGTCCGAAGCTCGACTTTGTGGCTTAGTTCATAGGAGTGAATGAATGTAAGATTCGAGCACATAATAAAAGAGGCGAAGCGGTTGGTGGACGTATCCCCACATTGGAGTGAACCACGTATATCTAGTGTCTCATGGTTTGCTTTGTGCAATGTTATCTCTGTTATGTTTTGCTTGATGCTTAGATTAGATGTGTAATGAATATGTATGTGTTTCTTAAATGTGTGACTAGATCTGATCCATAGTGCTAAGTGTTAAGTGTTTAAGGTGCATAATTTCCTACTGCCCTTGTCCTTGCCTTTGCTTTTGGATTTTATGTTGCTTTCACTTGATCAACATAATCCCAATGTTGATTCTCCCCACCGCATTCCAATCAGAGGTTAAGAGTGTAAAACCCCTTCCTCCGTCCGACAGACAAAAAGGGACGAGGCCGTAGGGAGGGTCTTTCTACGAGAACCCAGAAGAGAGATCAATTCGATTTCTCTATATACATCTTGATTCACTCCGTCATTGGTTTGTTTTTTGTTATTACCGTGCTAGATGTATCTTATATTATGTTATGCGATGTTAATAAGGTGAATAAACTAATGCATGTCACTTCCTAAGCATTAACAAAACCCCTGTGAAGTGTTAGTATCATAGATCTGTGTCCCAGCTTGGTTATAGGCACCTGCATCATGCAACAACTCAAGAAAGCTGCGACTATGAATTGATGTCTTCAAGTCTTCTACACAATCCTACAAAGGTGCAAGTCTATATTGTGTGAATAAAGGAGTTGAGGTCGAACATAATGAGACTTCGTTTGATTACCGACCATTAAGGTATACCATTAACAAACATGAGACAACTACCGATAATGAAAGTAGGTATCAAGGAACTAAGTACATTCTTACAAGTGTGAATAAAGGTGTTGGGGTCGAACATTTTAAGAATCCATCGATCATGAGACATTGATATATTCCCAACTGTCGATGGTGGGATAACCTGCCACTAATTACTGCAAGCATCTAGGTACTCATAGGACTCTAGGCCTCATTTCCAGAATATATGGGCTGAATTCGATGGAAGGAGATCCACTGAAAGGAGAGAATTAAGGCATCTCTCATCATTCAACATGAGGTACAAAGCAAGAGCTTGAGGATTTGGAGGAATTTAGACAAAGAACATGTTCAAGAACCAATGACCCTGTGTGTCTTTCACGTGTGCGAGATGCAAGCGGTACACAAAAAATACCCTTTGAATAGCATCCGATAAGGAAAAATGCTGACAAAGGTGAGGAAACCACCAATAAGGCTAGTGGCATCCAAGACACTACACAAATCCAAATGTGTGAAAAGATTTCCTGTCATTGAACATAAGGGAACCCCCCCAGTCAGTGACCAATGATGAAATGTCAAATGTTGGGTTCAAGGTTACCTACTAATGATGAAAGTAGGACCATAGTGCATGATAGGACTACAACTTCATGTAACTCTGAGACACATTGATGGTATGGTCGACATGCATAGTCAAGAGTTCTGAGGAATGTCCGACATAGGTTGGTAGACATCCTTTGAAAAAGAGCATGAGATATATGGAAGACTCTGGAAGCATAGACTTAATGATGAAACTTTGCGATGTAGGAGGCACCAATTAAACTCTCCATAGGGATTGGAAGAGTAACCAGTCAGGGGAGTAAAGTCTAGGTAATGAGCTCAACTTCCTAAGGTCATTCTAAACCCAAAATTTTGATGACAAGTGGACTCAAAATTTTGTGCTCTGTTCAAAGGTGACACAACTGCTGCCAATATAAGATAATATTCTTTTCTCGCCTGTCTTTTTTTGTTTTTTCATAGTCAAATGAATGCTATGATACAGAGGAGGAAATGAGTGTCTATAGTAAGCAACTATTTCCAATAATGGAATATGCCTATGCTCAATGCAAGGAGGTGCATGCAGGATATGGACACTCAGGGGAATGTTTCCTCTTGGGGTATAGGGTGTCAAGCTACAAAGGATATAAACAAGGCTCTGCTTGGCTGATGATGCAAACTGCATATGTGATAGGATTATTATGTGAAATCGAGAACCAACAATAGGCTCAGTACTGCAAGCAAGAGAATGAGATGCAATTACAACTTAACTCCAAACAATGTCCTTTTTCGTAAATTTAGTCCCCTAGGCTCAAAAAATTATAAAATAATACCAGGATAACTCTTCTAGCCATAAGTGACTAGAGTATTCCTTTTTCAAAATTAGTCTACTTGGTCCGAAAAAGGGTTAAACTTACACCAAATAGATGTCCTTTCAAATCCAATTAACGAGTGTGAAAGAGACAAGTTCACTCGAGAATCTTTTCTCTTTTTGAGAGAGTCGGAAAAGAGCTTAAACAAGACTTGGAGGATGTGTAATTCCCCAAGGATGTGCCCTAGTTATATTATGAATTGTAATCATGTTTTGTAGGCTAGTGAGACGAGTACTGATAAGCTGGTGGGATTATGTGTTTATTAGGCCAGAGAGCCTAAGTGTTAAAGGCCAGGAGCCTAATTTTGTATATGTAATTATGCAAATCATTAATATAATATATAAACATCGTTATGTGTAGACCAACCACGAAGAAAGAGTGATGGGTGACTAAGCTTCCATAGGGTGGGTAAGGGAAAAGGGGCTGAAAGGTTGGAAAGAGGGGGTAAGCTCAGGGGCTTAATTCCTTGAGAATAATAATTTATTATTATTCCAAAGCCATGTGAAATACATGTTTTTAATCCTAAGTCCTAGGAGAGGCAACGCATGGAGCTCCAACGTGTGAAAAAAGGGAACGCATGCAGCTCCAAGAAGACAAGTGTCAACTTGGGAGCATGCAGTTAAAAGCTGAAGCGTCAATTGAGTTGGGGGTTCATTCTGCCAGTTTTCCCGATCCTCCGTCTAAAACCGTGAGACCTCTATAATCGATCTCTGCTTAATTTTCTTGTCACGCATCCTAAAAACAAGAACCGTGAAGCCAGACGATGTATTTCTGTGAATCCCATGGCCTCTGTATTCGACCTTTGCAATATTCACATAGGCACCTAAAAACCGAAAATCCGTGAACTGTTCTGTGTCTTTTGAGGAACCCGACACCTGAGTAATCTCCTTATCTGTGCCGTGTTTTAGCGTGGGTTGTTTCCACTTGCGATATCATGACCATATGTTGTTGCTACTATCATCCCTGTGTGAATGAGCATTGAATCGTTGCTGTTGTCCTCACCTGGCTGGAGTTGAGTCAAGGAGTGTGCTGAAGAAGCGGGTTGTCAAGCATGTGGTAGAAGAGGCAAGTTATAAGGCCTATGAGAATCTCTCTCCAGGTGAGAGAGTCTGCTGGGAAGTGGTTTTCTCTCAGAGAGAGTCCAACACCAACTACGAAGCTCTAAGAATTCTTGTTTCGACCTGTTGCCGAGACTCAGAGAGGGAGGTGAAGCATCGATGGACTGTGACTGTGCTTGTGAAGGTGTATACTCCCAGGTGGAACATGCATGTGGGGAATGAGAGTCCGTGAGTAGTGGGCGTAAGAAGGATCCTGGAGAGAATCCTTCTGGTTGCATTGTGCAGTTTTCCTGTAAACTTCAGCCTAGTCTAGAATTCCCTTGCCTTGGGTGGATCTTAGTCCTAGCTCGGGGGTGACCCACTGCTGAGCGTTATGAGCAGCGTGGTTTAAGGTTGGGAGGTTCATGGAAGGTCTGCATGTAGTTGGTGGAGTTACTATAGTTTCAAAGATAAGTATCATTATGTGTTTAATTTTAATTAAAATGCATGTCTGTGATGCTTGTAATATTATCACGTATTCCATTGTAAGTGGAATTATTGTTAATTCTATTTAAGTCTATATGATGGTTGTAAATCTATGTTAAATGTGTTAATTTGATTTACTATCCATGTTATATATATAAGTAGGAGAATTTTCCGTGTAGTAGCATTTCTCGACAGTGGGGTTGATGGTCGGGGACATTACAATATGGTATCAGAGCCCATGGTTTCAACGCTGAGCCTAGATGGGCCGGATAAGTGGTATTTGGACCCAAGGTTTCGAGTGGAAATGTTGTTCAGATGGAACTGATTTCGAACCTTAGAATGTTTTTGAGTGCCAAGGTTTTACTTGGCCGTGTTACGAAGCTCAGGAGGAGTAGCGGTAGAATAAAACTGCAGCCAGTGTGGTATTTGACCAGAGAGAGAGAGAGCTCAACACTTGGGGTGTTGGAGCTGTAGGATGTATTTTGGAAAAGGAGAGTCCTTTACGACCATCAGATCCAGAGAAGGTGCAGGAAGGTTATCCTGGAAGCCTTTCAGAGTTCAAAAATCGTGAGAAGTGGAATGCGTTGAGGCATAAACTTCCGAAGGAGATCTACACCGTAGATCGTAGGAAAAGAGCCTGACCGTTAGATCCGTGTCCAGGAAGGCATAGGAAATTCACTTCAGAGGATTGCAAGTGTGGAGTGTGACAAACTCCCAAAGTCCCGAAGTAGATTCCACCCGTCCGTTGCGAAGGACACATGTCAAGAGATCGTGTACTTCAGGTGGAAGTACTTCGTGAGGAGGAAAGTGTTGTGAGTTTGAAACTCCTGAAGCTCGAAGTTCCTAAATCACTCATATCCATTGATCATGAAGGAGGACACATGTCGGTAGATCATGAACTTCGAGAGAAAGCGCTCCAGGCAAAAGTGAGCGTAGAGGTGTTGAAACTCCCAAAGTTCAAAGCTCCGAAGCCCGAAGTTTCAAAGTGAAAGGGTAGACGTGGTCTAAGGCTAGGAGGTTCGTGGAAGGTCTTCACGTAGTTGGTGGAGTTACTACAGTTTCAAAGATAAGTATCATTATGTGTTTAATTTGAATTAAAATGCATGTCTGTGATGCTTGTAATATTATCACGTATTCCGTTGCAAGTGGAATTATTGTTAATTCTATTTAAGTCTATATGATGGTTGTAAATCTATGTTAAATGTGTTAATTTGATTTATTATGCATGTTATATATATAAGTAGGAGAATTTTCTGCGTAGTAGCGTTTCTCGACAGTGGGGTTGATGGTCGGGGATGTTACAATATGGTATTAGAGCCCATGGTTTCAACGCTGAGCCTGGATAGGAGGGATAAGTGGTCTTTGGACCCAAGGTTTTGAGTGGAAATGTTGTTCAGATGGAACTAATTTCGAACCTTAGAATGTTTCTGAGTTCCAAGGTTTTACTTGGCCGTGTTACAAAGCTCAGGAGGAGTAGCGGTAGAATAAAACTGCAGCCGGTGTGGTATTTGACCAGAGAGAGAGAGAGCTCAATACTTGGGGTGTTGGCGCTGTAGGATGTATTTTGGAAAAGGAGAGTCCTTTACGACCGTCAGATCCAGAGAAGGTGCAGGAAGGTTATCCTGGAAGCCTTTCGAAGTTCAACAATTGTGAGAAGTGGAATGCGTTGAAGCATAAAATTTCGAAAGAGATCTACACCGTAGATCATAGGAAAAGAGACTGACTGTTAGATCCATGTCCAGGAAGGCATAGGAAATTCACTTCAGAGGATTGCAAGTGTGGAGTGTGACAAACTCCCAAAGTCCCGAAGTAGATTGCACCCGTCCATTGCGAAGGACACATGTCAAGAGATCGTGTACTTCAGGTGGAAGTACTTCGTGAGGAGGCAAGTGTTGTGAGTTTGAAACTCCTGAAGCCTGAAGTTCCTAAATCACTCATATCCATTGATCATGAAGGAGGACACGTGTCGGTAGATCATGAACTCTGGGAGAAAGCGCTCCGGGTAAAAGTGAGCATAGAGGAGTTGAAACTCCCGAAGTCCGAAGCTCTGAAGCCTGAAGTTTCGAAGTGAAAAGGTAGACGTGGTGTGGCCGGATGACATCGCCTAGGGTGAGTTGGACCTCTCTAGGTGTACCACGTGCCATCGCCTTAGTTGGTGACGGTTGTACTATGTGGGCCTGGAGGATAGAGAAGCCGAAAGTTTGTAATTTGGGAGATTGAAAGGGAAGCAAGAGGGAAAGCTTCCAGAAACCGAAGTCCCGAAGTCCTGAAGCTCCAAAGTCCCGAAGTCCGGGAACTCAGACACCTGAAGTTCCATAGTGAGTGTCAGCCATCAGATGTTGAGTAGATGTGGACGGTTGATCCGCCCTACTACACGAGTTCGGTAACTCGGAACTCCGAGCGATTGTTGTGTGGTGCGTGGAAATCTTTCGAAGCCGAAGGATGAAGGCCCGAGTAAGCGCTTATAGATATAGCGCTTGGTCACAACCCATGGTCGCTTGGGTCGGGGGACTGAGAGAAAGGGGCTAGCGCTCAAAAAATTCATAGAGCAAAGTCCCGAAAGGAAGTGAAATCTGAACGTTTTCTGTAATCATATTTGTTTATCAATGCTGTAGGATTTGTTAAGGAATGATGGCCTGAAAAATTTGGGTTGTCTGCACGTTGTGTTTGCAGAAGTTTAATGAGTGCGAGAACCGAATGGATTTGCCACTGAGTGCAAAGAAATGGAGCAGGCACATAATGCTTCCAGTTCAGAGAATGAAGCTAAAGGGATGGATGTTCATTTGGGAGTTGAAGGGTTGAACTCCAATGGGCATGGAGAAGAGATAGATAAGGAAGGGCATATGATGAAAATCATTGAAATATTGCAGAAAGATGCCCAAAATCACCGAGCAGATAACAAAAATCTCATGAAATCTTAGGAACAACAGGGAGAATTCAACTTAAAGTTGATGAAGATTCTGGACAGAATAGAAAATAATTTGGACAAGGAGAGAGACTCGAGAAAAACATGGAGTCACCAGACTTCTGAGGGAAGAAGATAAAGGAGTGTTGGTAGACACCATCATCACTCCCAAGGTCACTCCAAGAGGAGGGCACATGTAACACCCTATTTTCCCCAGGCTATAAAAATAACTATAGTGGCCAAGAACTATGGCAAACTCAAAGATGTGAATGTTTGATTTGACGGACCTTTGTATAAAAGGTCGATGAATGTAAATTATGTTATGAATATGTGTTGCATGACTGCTGGGAGGGGATGTGCTAAAAGAGACCACGATGGCTAATGAGAGGTGGTGGAAGGGACCTGGAATGGTTGCATTAACTTCCACCGAGCCAATACCGTATTGGTTTTTACTTGCTCAAAGACCAAAGCAAATCTCTAACCCTGGAATGGATTTACCGTCAGATTGGTAGGTGGGGAGGATCCTCAAGAGTTAATGAGGGGATGGGGGTGAATTGCCCATACGTAAAATATCTTAGACCTAACCACGGACGGGGAAATTCGTGCCACACACAATCTTGCAGAGAAAAGGCAAGAGAGGAAGTGTGGTAAAGGGTAGAGGGAGAGTGTGCGAGACAGGGATCACGAAAGAGAACTAGAGAAACTCTGGAAAAACAGGGAGTTCTGAACATAGGAGAAGGAGAGTAACCTTCGTCCTGGATTATTTTTCTATATCAGGAGAAGGAGGGTAACCGTCGTCCTTGACTTCCATTGAGCTAGAAGTAGGAGACTGAATCTCAAAGCATCGTGTTCTAGCTCGGGGGTGGCTAGTGGTAAATCCGTTTGGAGTCATTGAGCCTACGGTTGGGTGGAAATGAGCACCCCTCCCAACAGTTGCATCATGCCTAGTGGATATGATAAGTGTTTTGTGACTTATATTTTGAATTGAATATCATGAATACATGCTCATGTTTATATGCCCATAATGATTTCTGTGTGGAATGATTGCCTGGTGTTTTAGACTGGAAATAATGGATGCATGTGTATACTTACATGCCACAATTGGTTTCTGTACAAATGATTAAGTCTGGGGCATGAGTTCGCTCCACCGAGAATCGTCTTGTTTTCTTGATTCTCGTAATATTCTAGGAAGGCTCCTTGAGAGTACTCTTCCCCGGGAATTACCCCATAAACCTTGGAACCATACCAAACCTTTACCCAGATACTCGACTAAGATTAGGGACAATTGCCAAAGAACTGTTTGAAGGTTCATGCGATCTGGGTCTGGAAACCTAATGCAGGAAAGATTAGCTCTCTAAGGTCTCGGAGTCGTGGGAGTTTGAAACTCCGAGAGGTTGAATTTCGTGATTCAAGCTCAGAAAGGATAGCGAGTTCGATTATCGAAAGAGAATACCCCATCGTTTGGTAGACGAATGGTCGGAATCCTTTCGAAAATACCCTAGATTTGTCATGACCGATGGATCTAGAGGAGGAGCGTAGGCATTAACACTTGGACCCTTTCAGCCTTCGCAAGTAGTGATGGGATCTAGGACCATAGATCCAAGGATCTGTCGGAGCTCTATTGACTGTCGATCTTAACCTTTACATAGGCAGGAGAGTGGACTCGACAACATCCTGAAAGTCCCGAAGTATTCAGAACTGTCCATCGGCACAGGACAAATGGCAGTTGGGTAGCATTTTGCTGACTCGTGACTTGGAGTGGTTAAGGGTAGGATTGCACGAACTCATGATTCATGAAATTGTGATGTGATCGTGGTCGTTGGATCCAAGCCATGGGAAAACCGTGGATCAGAACCTCCACGTGGTATCGCGTATTGGGGTTCAAAGGTTGAAAGAATCTCTTTTCGACTGCAGAAGTCACGAAGTGCCGAGCATCGAGGGCTCGTGCAAACATGTGGCACATTCGTTAGGTGGGGATCACATGGTTGACAGGTGGCGTAACAACAAGCACCCAAAGAAAGGTGGGAGCGGGTGACAGGTGGTGGACACATGTCGCCTGGGAAAGAGTCAACCCATTGTTGACTTATCGTGGTTCGGGGTTTCGTAGGATGAAGAAGTTTCCCCTTGATCGCTAAGGTCATGAAACACTGAGAGTCAAGGTCTCGTGCGACGGGTGGCAGAGACAGAGCTCGTAAGTAGAGTACAACGGAGGAGATAAGTGGCGTGTATGTGTCGCTTGGCAGAGTCCACGTAACGTTGACCTCTTGCGTCTCGGGTATTCACAAAGGAGGAGCACGAAGGCTCAACACTCCAACTAGCGAAGTCATGAGTTGTGAGTGGTGCTATTGTTTAGCCTAGCCTACGGTTACATGTAGCAGGCGCTAGTGAGGAGGGAGCCATACCTGTATCACATCTCGGGTATCGACGTTTGGAGAAAGAGGAGTCGAGAGCCTTGAATCCAAACTCACGAGTTGCAAAAGGTGCTTGCGCTAAGGCCAAGTTGTGGTCGCTTGGAGGAGGATAAGGGAAGGTATGGTTTGTGCTAGGCCCCATAGAAATTCGGGGATTCTGTCCCTCGAAGAAAAAGATGAAAAATCTAGGTTGCTATAGTGGGTGTGTGACAAATTGGTATCAAAGCATGGTTCCAACACTTGGCATGCTTGGGCTCATGAACGAGTTGCGCAGAAACTTCATTTGAAGTACTCTTAAAAGGAGTAACCCTCTATCTTAACCCCCTTTTTCAAA
>JASDQU010012262.1:27946-51848 GCA_032191745.1 Picea mariana
GGGTCAGTTGCATATATGCTTGCATTACCTGCATCCATGACTGTACATAATGTGTTTCATGTTTCATTTCTTAAGAAATATATACCTGATGCTAATCATGTTATCGATTGGAATGTGATTCAGGTGGAGCAAGAAGGTGTCTTGCAAATGCATCCCGTGTGCATATTGGACCGGAAAAGAAAACAACTCCGGAATTGAGCCATAAGGCTTGTAAAGGTCTAGTGGACCTGGTACGGTCCTGAGGACGTGACATAGGAGCATGAGGATTCTATGTGGGCAGAATACCCACATCTTTTTGAAGATTTTGAAAATCTTGCTGATGCTGTGTAAAAGTTGCACTGAGGATAGTGCAAAAATAAGGGGAGGGGATTGTAATACCCCAAGGAAGTGCCCCATTTATATTATGAATTGTAATCATGTTTTGTAGGCTGGTGATCCAAGTATTGATAAGGTGGTGGGCTTATGTGTTTATTAGTCCGGAGAGCCTAAGTGTTAAAGGCTAGGAGCCTGATTTTGTATATGTAATTATGAAAATCATTAATATAATATATAAACATCGCTGCGTGCAGACCGACCACGAAGAAAAAGTGACGGGGGACTAAGCTTCCACAGGGTGGGTAAGGGAAAAGGGGCTGAAAGGTTGGAAAGAGGGGCTAAGCTTAGAGGCTTAAGTCCTTGAGAATAATAATTTATTATTATTCCAAAGACGTGTGAATGACATGTTTTTTATCCTAAGTCCTAGGAGAGTCAATGCATGCAGCTCCAACGTGTGTGAAAAGGGAACGCATGCATCTCTAGGAAGATGAGTGTCGACCTGGGCGCATGTAGTTAAAAGATGAAGCATCAATTGAGTTGGGGGTTTGTTCTGCCAGTTTTCCTGATCCTCCGTCTGAAACCATGAGACCTCTGTAATCGACCTCTGCTTAATTTTCTTGTCACACATCCTGAAAATGAGAACCACAAAGCTGACCAATGTATTTATGTGAATCCCGTGGCCTCTGTATTCGACCTTTGCAATATTCATGCAAACACCTGAAAACCAGAAATCCGTGAAATGTTCTATGTCTTCTGAGGAGCCCGACACCTGAGTAATCGCCTTAGTTGTGCCATGTTTTAGTGTGTGCTGTTGCCACCTGCGATGTCATTCCCATCTATTGTTGCTACTATCATCCCTGTGTGAATGAGTGATGAACCATTGCTGTTGTCCTCACCTGGCTGGAGCTGAGTCGAGGAGTGTGCTGAAGAAGCGGGTTGTCAGGCCTGTGGTAGAAGAGGCAGGTTGTCATGCCTGTGAGAAGCTCTCTCCAAGCGAGAGAGTCTACAGGGAAGTGGTTTTCTCTCAGAGAGAGTCTAGCACCAACTACGGAGCTCTGAGAATTCTTGATCCGACATGTTGCCGAGACTCAGAGAGGGAGGTGAAGCACCGATGGACTGTGCTTGTGAAGGTGTATACTCTCGGGTGGAACATGCATGTGGGGAATGAGAGTCCGTGAGTAGTGGGCATAATAAGGCTCCTGGAGAGAGTCCTTTCGGTTTCATTGTGCAATTTTCCTGTAACCTCAACCTAGTCTAGGATTCCCTTGCCTTGGGTGAGCTTAGTCCCAGCTCGGGGGTGACCCATTGCTAAGCGTGATGAGCAACCTGGTCTAAGGCTGGGAGGTTCGTGGAAGGTCTCCACGTAGTTGGTGGAGTTACTACAGTTTCAAAGATAAGTATCATTATGTCTTTAATTTCAATTAAAATGCATGTCTGTGATGCTTGTAATATTATCATGTATTCCGTTGCAAGTGGAATTATTGTTAATTCTATTTAAGTCTGTATGATGGTAGTAACTCTATGTTAAATGTGTTAATTTGATTTATTATGCATGTTATATATACAAGTAGGAGAATTTTCCGCGTAGTAGCGTTGCTCGATAGTGGGGTTGATGGACAAGGACATTAAAAGATGCTGTTCTAAGCAACATATAATGGGGGAGGCCAAGGATCCCGTGCAAGACTTTTGTCAAAAGTCAACAACTCACAGATAGTTGACACAAGCTTGGGAAAACCCAAATCTTTCCAAGTCGAGGAGGATAAAATACTTGTAGAGGTTACCTTATCTATAATATATCGAATAATGCCCCTTATCTAAAAGGGTGTAGAAGAAGGAAATCGAGGCTCTACAAGATCGTTCCAATCAAAGGAAACCACCCTAGGACTTGGAGGGAGCGTGATCGGAGAGAGTAGAATGCTCCCTTGTTCAGAAGGTACATGGATAGAAATGCTAAGGACATGGTCGAAGGACGCATCACCCTCCAAAAGAAGAGTGGGATTGATTGAAGATTGCATTGACAATGTCACTTCCTTAGGCTTGTCACTCTCCAAGAGAAGAGTGGGATCAACTGAAGATTGCATCGACACAACCGCTTCTTCAACCATTGGTTGAATAGGATGAAAGACAACAAGGTAAAGAGATGCATTAGCCCCAAAAATAGGAGTGTTTTCGGCCGAAGATTGCATCGACACGACCGTTGGTTGAACAAGATGTGAGACAACAATATCAAGAAACTCATCACCTCCAAAAATAAGAGTGGTGTCAATGAACGATTGCATCGACATGACCGCTGTATCTGTAGCATCCCTGACCATCAACAGGTTGGGAAATGCCACTACTCGGAGGCTTCACTTAGCTCCGATACCAAACTGTAGCATCCCCAACCAACATAGAGACCGGGTAATGTTACCACTGCAGAATATACACTTATATAATATATGAATTTTAATCGAATTAAAAAACTTAATCACAATAATCACATAATTACTATTACCATACAAAATCAATGGAATTAACAATAGTTCATATACGCAACGGAATACATGATAACATTCAAGAATCACAGACATACATAACATATAAATTAAGAACATACTGATACTTATCTTTTCAACTGGAGTAACACCACCAACTACGTGCAGACCTTCCACGAACCTCCTAGCCATAGACCACGTTGCTCATCATACTCAACAGTCGGTCACCCACGAGCTGGGACTAAGCTCCACCTAGGGCAAGGGATTCCTAGACTAGGTTGAGGTTACATAAAACTGCACAGTGCAACTGGAAGGATTCTTTCCAAGAGCCTTCTTACGCCCACTACTCATGGAATTTCATTCCCCACATGCCTGTTCCACCCGGGAGTATACACCTTCACTGTCACACAGTCCATCGGCTACTTCACCTCCCTCTCAGGGTCTCAACAACAGGTCGGATCATGAATTATTAAAGCTCCGTAGCTGGTGTTGGACTCTCTCTGGGAGAAAACTACTTCTAAGCAAACTTTCTCACCTGAAGAGAGTTGCTCACAAGCCTGACAACTTGCCTCTTCTACCACAGGCCTGAAAACCCACTTATTCAACCAGTTTCAACTCAAATCTCAGAAGGTGAGGATAAAAACAACAACAATAGAAATTCGATTAACTCACCGGTGACAGCAGCAACAAGAATTTGGGTATGGACATCAAAAAACGACAATAGTCCACACTAAGACACAACACTGTTAAAACATTTATAGGGTGCTCGGACTTCACAGGTGACACATATCAGTCCATGGTTTTGCCACTGGTTTCAGGGTGCGTGATAAGGAATCAATGCAGAGATCGATCACAAAGCTAAACAAAATTCACGAAGGATGGGGAATGGCAAGCGAACCCAAGCAGAGGATGGGAGAATGCAAGAGTGAACAACCTTCCTGTGAGGGTTTCCTTCCCTATGTGCCGGTAAGAAAATGTATACGCATAGGAAAAATGGTTCAGATGCCCTAGATCCCAGCGAACTAAGGTGGAGGATGATGAATGAGGAGTGAACCCCCCAACACGACTGACTTCTTCAGCTTTAACTGCATGCGCCTAGGTCGACACCTGTCTTCCTAGAGCTGCATACACTCCATTTAGCATACATTCCCTTTACAGGAACTTAGGACAACACTCAACATGTACACCTTAGCCTTTAGGAAATAATAATAAATTATTTTCCCCTTTAGAGGTAAGCCCCCTAGCTTAGCCCCTAGGCCCACACACTTAGCCTCCTCCCTTACCCAACCTTGTGGAAGCTTAGTCCCCCATCACTCTTTCTTCGTGGTCGGTCTGCATGCATCAATGTTTATATTTTATTAATGATCTGCATAATTACATATACAAAATCAAGCTCATGACCTTTAACACCTAGGCTCTCCGGCTTAATCACCAAATAAGCCTCCTAGATTATTATAACTTGGCTCACCAGCCTACAAAAAATGTTTACAATACATAATATAAATGGGCTCATCCTTGGGTATATTACAATATTAACCAAAGAAGGTTGGGAAACCAAAGATGACTCAGAACCCAAAGGGCCCCCAGGAAAGGAACACGCTTCTTGTACCACAACAATAGAAGGGCACAAACGAGTAATGTGATCTCCTTTACAAATCCTATAAAGGAACTTGGGATTACATCTTACACATCTAGGCTTCTCAATCATGTAAATTCCCCCATCATGGCTTGTAGTGGATGGTGACATGCTCCCAGCATGACTTGCAGAGGCTAGTAGAAAATCTCCAACATGACTTGCAGACGTTGGTGATGAATGCCCAACATGACTAGCAGAGGTTGGTGACGAACCTTCAACATGACTAGTAGAGGTTGATGATGAATCCCCAACATGACTAGCAGAGATTGGTGATGAATCCCCAACATGACTAGCAGAGGTTGGTGATGTATGTGCAGTGTGACTAGCAATGACTAGATTTGTGCCCCTATCATGACTTGCAGCGGTTGGTTGCTGGTCTTCAACATGAATTGTAGAGGTTTTCGACCAATCTCCAACATGACTAGCAGAGGTTGGTGATATAATGCTAGTATGACTTGTAGTGACTGGAATGGCGACGGTTGGTTGCGACATTTGAGACCAAGGTTCCGGGAAAGATTGGTTTTGAGAAATTATGAACCATGAAGGGTTCTGGTATACACCATGGACCTGTCCAACAAGAAAGTATCCTCCTCCAAACTGATTCATAAAGGGTTGTAAGGGCATCGTCACTGAGGAAGTCGTTTGCGAAGAGAAAGCGACATGACAAGGGTTACTTAGATGAGGATATATGTTCCCCCAGATGAAGGAACTTCATGAAGGGGGTTGCCCATATTATAAAACTGACTCCCCCTAGATGAAACACCATAGGATAGATGGAGGTCCACCATGGGAAAAGCGTTCGTAGGAACTGACATAGTGGAAGAAGGATATATGAACGGGATGTAATAAGTATAATGACTGCCCATTTGAGCACTTGCTCCTAGAAAAGTGAAGCTAGGATTGGATCCATAGGAAGGAAGATGCTAACCTCCTAGCGTAAGAGTTGGTTGAGGGATATGTCTCCCACCAAACAAAAAGGGAGAATAAGGAGGCATCATGCCCCCAAACACAAAACTAGGATTCACATAAGATGATGAGACAAAGGATGGAAAGTGTGAAGACATGTCTGGAATAACATGAGAAAAATGACTAGAGGCCCAAGGTATTGGCTGAGTATCATGGTTCTGCATACCACTAGGAAACACAAACAGATTCATTCCCATGAAATGAGAAAAGACCATGGGGTGGGTAGAGCTAACTGAGGGAGTCACGAGGGATCCACTTTCCATAATAATGAAGACTCAAGACACAATACAAAATCTTAAGGCCAATTAATAATCAAAGAACACACCAAAATAAGCAAAAAACCAAAATGCACACGAACATGATAAAGTGGCTGAAAGGGGCCTCCCTCCCTAAANCATGGTCTTAACAACCAATAAGTTATATCCCCCCGAAGAGGTAATCCTCCATAAAGGCTGTGTTCTGTCTGACTCGTATTTGACCCAGGGTACCTGCATAATAACCCCTGCAAGTAACCTATGTGGTACCTATGTCACGATATAACCGATGCGCAGGTGAATAGTAGTAAGTCAGGTCTACTGTATGGGAAGGGTAGCAAAGCCTGAAATCTCGAAAGCATAGTCTCTCACAAAGGTAAAGGTACTAGCAAGACCCCCATAAATGAATAGATCCCTATAAATATATCTAATGGTAAGAAGGTATTGGGGGGATATCCCCTCAACCAACTTCACACAACCTAGTGCTTAACTCCAGTGTAAGCGGAGCCTCCTGATGTCACCAATTATACAATGGATTTGACCACTCCCTTAGTCAGACACATATGTTGATTTAATAGCCTTGGAGAAGTTTACTCATAAAATCCTATTCCCAAGGCTCTAAATCCTAAGCTAGTTTCTGCACCCTAAAAAATAAAATCATTTCTAATCAATTTTAAATTTATCAGCGTTGCTTTTAGTGGCCTTGCTTACTCAAAAAGGTGCAGTAGTGAAACTGATGATGTTACGGCTCAACAAGTAAAATAAATGAATATGAATAAAATGCAAAGTCCTAACTTCAATTCCCAATAAATGATAAGCTTTTCAAAATGAAACTTTCAATTTGATTCTGCAATTCCAAATAAGATGCAATATTTCCATACATGTACTAAGATCAACGATAAGAACCCAAAAGATCAAATGCCAACAATGAAAAATGTTTATTATTTTTGTATTTTCAATATAAAAGAATGAAAATGCAAGGACTGAACAACAACTTGATATAAAGCTTCTACTGTATGTAAATAGAGACAAACCAAGTAGGATATCAAGAAGCAAACACCTAGGCCAAGATGCAAGGACAATCAATGAAAATGATGATGAGAAAGGGACCTCCTGAAAATTCAACCAAAGAAAGGTTTCCTATCACTCTACAGGCACTTAACAGTCATAACAGAGACCTAAGAAGACTCAACAACCATCAAAACTTACCCAACAAACATCAAAATCAGTAGTCAAGCATACAATAATGATGTATGTGACTGTTCAGGAGAAAATCACGTATATACACCTCCTACAGAATGAAAACACGCGTATGTATGCAACTGTCAATAAAAAACCCGTGTATATGTATTGAAACGCTGTCAGGTTAAGTATCAGGCTAAGAAACTCAGACTCAAAATGAATAGTGGCTGTCAAGCAATCAGATGACAAGAAACTCAATTTAAATGAGAGAAATCAAAGGAGAAAAACACTCCAAACCTCGAAAAGAAGATTCTTTCCCCTGTATGGTCACCAATTATGTTACGAGGAAAATCTCTCTATGGCATGGGGTAAACCACAATGGATGAAAATGAATGCATAAATCAACTCTAATCTCAAGTATGATATATAAACAAATATGCTAACAAGACAATATAAAGAGCCTACCTTGTCCCGACGTTCAATGAAGTCCACCATTGAGCACTTGAATCAAAGCAATACACTTGCAACTTGTCCTCAACAACCAAGATACACAAGCATATGGTGATAATATATAAAGTTAGCACATTCAATAGCATAATCCATCAATATTCATAACAAATTTTCCCATGGAATAAAAATTCAAATATTTGCAAGACACTAATTGGATGAGAAAAGAGTATTTCTATTAAAATGTAAGCAACAAAAGTGTATGAATGACAAACTTCCATGTCGACATGGTTCGAAACTGAGAAACTAAGTCCCTTCCAACTGGGCCTCCGCCACTTCAATACTCCACCAAAGGCAAGCTCATATAAGAGAGACAATGAGGTTCTCAATCAAGTAGGGAAGAGCTTGGGGGATGAACAATGTTTTCAGACTTAAAAGGATAAAGGGATGTAGACTCAATATGAAGTGAATAATTTCTCCAGAGTAACTTTGGTCTCAAAGTTGAATTCTTCTCCTCTTTTCCACAACTTGGATATGGCCCATTTATAGCTTTCAAATGGAACTGAAGAGCCGATTTGGAACGTTTCCAGTATATGGAAGGTCAAGGATCATGGATCTCGTGACATGACATGGAAATTCGACACCATTTTTTTATTTTGAGCACAAGACCCGATGTACGCGGGCTGTAATGGTGCAACCTACGTATACACATGCTGTATAATAGTTAGGGCCCGTATATGTGGAAAAATATTATTTTTAGCTCTGGGAATTACAAAAAGGGACTTCAAGTCTGCATAGGGAACTGCAAAAATGGACTTCAAGTCTGCATAGGGACTTCAAGTCTTCATAGGGAATTGCAAAAAGGCCTTTTGAGCAAATTTGCATAGGGTGAGGCAAATCTTGCTATAACATTCTTAGACTAATTTCAAATTTATAAAACCAATTAATTAACAAAAAATCATGAAAGAACACATGTAATAAACATGATTCATGCTATACCATAAAAGAAATGAACCATATGCCATGCACAACAATAACCAACAATAAGGAACATTAAAAATACATATCTCAGAGATAATAATTAATATAAAATAGAAATAAATATACAAACAAAGAAACATATGACATAGAGCACTTATATTTAATAAAAACAATCACCAGTTGGTTGTAGACCAAGGACGTTCCACCCAACCTTAGACATTGTTGTTCCAAGTCTGAGCATCAGGTCACCCTTGCGCCAGGACTATGAATCCACAAGGACGGGTCTTAGACAGACACTCAACTTCCCAAACCAATCAACAATCAAGCTCTCACAGGTTTCTCAACCACACAACAAAAT
Organism: Picea mariana; assembly: GCA_032191745.1. Taxonomy (NCBI): domain Eukaryota; kingdom Viridiplantae; phylum Streptophyta; class Pinopsida; order Pinales; family Pinaceae; genus Picea; species Picea mariana. The sequence goes on from JASDQU010012262.1 coordinate 36,560, forward strand.
CCAGTTTACCAACTCTCTTCCCTTCAACCTACACCACCCAAAGAAAATGAACCCCCTTCATTTCCATGCAGTCTCTCAAGATGTCCACCTCTTTCCAGGGCTATGTGCTACTGGTCATGAAATATCAATGTTGGAAACTCCAAGGATTGTTAGTTGTGGATAGTTCTATCTAAACTGCCATTAATGTCATGTACACATGCATCCATTCCTTTCTAGAATAACCAATAATTACTCACAACCAACAAAACAATGGCTTGTTTCCCCAACAATTTGTTCCCATGTACAAAACCAAGAACACGAATGAATTGGGAATAATGAATGAATGATGAACCAAATGATGAGTAACCCCCAAAAATCCCAAAATATGGGTTTATATATTTACATGAAAATCAAGAACCACATGGCCTTCCCCCAAGAAGTTCATGTAACCACTTTTCCCCAAAAAAACCAAGATGGGTGAATAAAATAATAATAAAAATACTTAGCTCCTTTAGCCCCCTCTCTCATGGAATCATAGCCCCCTATATTTTTCCTTTTCCTTCTTGTAGCCAATGCTGTATTTTATTAATATATATCAAAGTATTACATTTCTAGCTGCTTTGACCTTTCAATTTATAAAAAAACACATTAGTAATAAGGGGAACCAAAACTAGTGTATTACACTAGCCTTCCCTAAGGAAACCCAAGGAAAATTTTTCACCCAAATCCACCTAGGATTCACAGGGTTTCATAATGTCACAGGGTTACAACGAATCACTAGCTCATACCCCACCTCCTAGAGCAAGGATGGTCAAAATGATAGAATGGAATGGGAATGATGGATTTCTCACTAAACCTAAGCTTTGTATATTCATGCCCTCTTTTTGACAAGTGGAAACCAAATAATTCCTTTCCCACCACTTGGTAGTTCATCCCCCCACTTGGGAACTTAGGATATAATCATGCAATAATACTTAGGACTAAGGAATATGATCCGAAATTGGATCCTCACCCAAAACATTTTGTAAAATTGTAATAAACTCGTACTTGTTATTTTTATTCTATTTTGTCTTTTTTTTTTTGCAATATGGGAAGTGGAAATGAGCCATGTGATGGTTGGCCTTCCAAAGGTATCACATTAAAAGAATGAAGGCGGCAATGAATGGAGACAAGGAGAAATTGGGAAGTTTGCAGAGATGAGAGATCGAAGAGTGCAACCTGCTTGAAGATCATGGATGAAGGAGTCAAGGATCCTATCCATGATGATCAAAGGCATCTCTAAGCCATGGCCATCTACATTTTTTTATTGAGTAACAATGCACGAGATTTCTGAGCGTGCATAGCTCACCATTTGTAAAGAAATTCCCGAGAAAAAGTAAATCTCTTTTAATTATGGCGTATTTAACCACTGCTGTGAATATGGTGTGTGTGATTTATCTATTACCTGTTAGTTCTAGTGAGATGCATTTACGATTTTATGAGAAATGAACAACCCATTCTCATGGATGATCCCTTCTATAATTGAATAAATTCACTTTTAAAAATCACTGGGTATGTTGGGACAATGTTGGGTGTTTTTTTGTTGTTCCTTTAATTGTCTGCACATACCTTGGCATTGATTTCCCTATAATTGGGGATGTTTTGGTTCATTTATTGGCTCACCCAACATCTAGTACGTAGCATGTTTGTTTACCCTAGTCTTATACACAATGCTTTGAAGGAGGCTGAGTTTCTTACGGCCTGTAGCAATCTCAGTTTATTGTATAATCATTTATTTACCTTATATACAATTTCATTAATGCTTGGGAAAATAGAAATAAGCTTATAGCAATTAGTTACTGAGGTTGTTGGCAGTGGCACCATTTCCTCACATTTCTCTTGATGAAGGGTGTGTGCCTTAAAAAATAATGAGAATTAGATTTAATTCCACAAAGATCTGTGTTGATGAAATGGCCAGGCCATAGGCCCATCGTTTATGGATTAGATGGTATCAGAGTAGGTTCACTAAGGACCTTGAAGAAGTTTCCATGGGTAAATCTTTGAGCAGAGAGAAATTGGAAGATTTGAGAGACTTCAACAGGAAAATTCAAGAGGAAATATGGTATTGGAGATAGAGAGAAGATGAGATGGAGAAAGAGATTTCCAAGCACCGAGACTCCTTCAATGCCACAAGGGAATAATTAGACAAGAGAAGAGTGTAAATCTTGCAGTTGGGGGAGAAATTGATTGAGATGGATAGTTGGAAAGATGAGAGGTTCACCGAGGTCATTTCTCACCTATACCAGGGCTTAGCAGTGAAGGAAGAGGCCTTGAAGAAGCTAGAAGCAATTGTCCAAGAGACCAAGAAAGCCCCTTCCATTTCCATTGCCGAAGCTAGTACGATGACAAAGGAAATAATGGTAAAGTCACCTTCTAAGACCCTTTCTCAAGAAACCTTTGGTGACTTTGAAAATCACACTAGAGGAATTGGTTCCAAGATCATGAGAAAAATGGGATATGATGGCCAAGGGCTAGGAAAGGAAGGCTAAGGGATTTTGATTCACATTGTAGCTTAACAGAGGCCCAAACATGAAAGCCTAGGATTCAATGGACAAGAATATCGCACAAGTGCAACTTAAACCACCTTCTTCAAGGAAATAGAAATCAGAAAAGAATCCGTGTGCAACAAACCACTCAAATCTGCTTGTAGAAGCTTGGAAGAGGGAAACAAAGAGATGATTCCACCATCCATATTTTCTCCAATTCTTGGGGGACCAAGCAACCAAGCTAGCAAGCATCATCAAAGACTGAAAAGGTATGGATTAGTTTCTTTTTGTTGCAAGAAAATGGATTATAAGAAAAACGGTTGTTCTCACTCTAGAAGGCCAAGCATCCCATGAAAGAACTACTACCAATACTACATATTGAATGAACATTGGGAGGCCAAATGTTGCAGGCTTCTGTTGATTTTTGTAGCTTCAAGAGGTATTCCCTGTAGAGGCCAAGGTTCTAGGCATGTGGTAATTTTCATTGCCACCAATTTTGACTTTCATTTCAATGAAATCAACCAAGAAATGAGGCTAGGGCCTCATGGACAAGTTGATAATATTTGTGGGTTTGTGCGAGGGTGTCGCACCCACAAAGAGGATTAAAATATTCTAATTAATTTTCGAGTTTAGGAAGGGCTCCTAAACTCACTCATTGGACTCCTATATAAAGGAGAGATGTCATTGTGACATTAGATCATAATAGTGGAAGAATGGAGTTGGCATAAGTGAGTCTGCACTTGTGCCTAGGAGGATTGGTTATCTCAGCAAGGAAAAATCTGTAAGGTGGAAAGTTTGGAGCTGAAGAGAGGAGCGAAGAAGTTCACACGTGTGGAGATTTGTTTTTGTACCATACATGATTTGACGTAGGAGGATGAAGCGTGTATATACATGGATTGCAGAAGGAGAAATAACATATAGAGTATATGCGATTTGCAGTGAAGAAAACAATGTATGTCTGTGGGTTTCCAGGTGGTGAATCACATATCTAGTTTTCTGGATGGGTACAGATCCATACAGGCTAACAAGTGATGTCAGCAGGCCGTACAGGTGGTCTACAATAGATTCTTAGGTAGAGGATATTTCCATATATTGTTGAGGTTTGGTTTTCTTGTTTGCATATTGAAGGACAAGGTTGTGTTGATGATAAAAATCTCAACGAGGATTTCGCTCGCAAAGTATTGCTAAAGCCTATTATTTAAACTAAGCTAATGATATATAATACTAGTAGGTGGGACCCCCTTGTAGATTGGAGGATCAGATAAGGTTCTTATTACAAATTTATGCTTCTGTTCGACACTGCTTACAAGGTTCTACATGATTGATGCTGAAGTATGGATATTTTTTGTGACATAATGGCAGATGGATAATGGATTTTATGTGTTGATTTCGTTACTCTAAGCTCTAAATTCCATGTTATGAATGGCTTATGTTCACTGTTATTACATTGCTATTGTAGCCATGATTCATCACATGTTACACCTGCACAAGACACATGTTAGTTATAACAAGAGACAAAAGCAATATGGAATAAATCCAAGGAAATTAAACTATGCTATGCTATGCTATACTATGTGCAATTGAAATTTAAGGAAGTTGATGTTAGTCCTAACTAGAAATGTTAGTGGCTATATGATTTTATTGAGTTATATGAGGCACATGTGATATATGTTATAGTATGGTTTTTGCAATGGTTAATATGGATCGGGTGGCAAAATTGGCAAGCAATGTGTGCAAGTTTCGATGCATGGATTAATGGCATGGATTAATGGTTGGCTGGCTGTCATGTACTACGTAATTGAATGAGAGGGAGGATGGAAGTGACATGCAGTAAATGAACGTCCCTCCATACTTCTCCCACTGGCCATCACCCTAGCATGGTTATTATTCATTTGGCTTTTGCTGTGGTTAAGCTCCGAGATTTAGGCGTGGAAGGAACCACTCGACCAAGCTCACATTTTTCAGGCCATTTGGTTACAGGTATGTTTTTTTCGCCCATCCATGAGTTTGCTCTGTATATGAAATTAACGTTGGCTTGGTAATGTATTGGTTTGTGTTTTCTTGAGGCTGACAACTGTGTAAATGAATGGTGTTTTCTCTGGAATGATTGTGTGTGTTATTCATTGCAAATGGAAAAATTGATGGTTGAAGTCGCGATTTCATTGGCTGTTCTGTGTGGTGGAAGCCGTGATGGATATATGTTGTCTTTATGGGTTTTTTTTGGAGGGTTTCATTATGTTTGGCCTTGCTGTCCGTCTCCTCACAGTCATTTTAACCACACCCAGTTGTATTTGGTGCTATGGGGTTGCTGTGTATGATTTGAACCACCTTTTGGTCACTACATATCGTTTTCCACCTGGTTGTGGGATCTTTTTATGTTATTGGTATTTTCACAGTTGGTTATGGGTGGCTATTATGCCAAGAAGCTTGCTTTAGGGTTGGTTGGTAGTACCTAGGCTTTGCATTTCTATCAACATTATTCAGCTTTTGGGGAAACCCACTGCGTGTTCTTGGTGTTGGTTACTGGCCAATAAGAAACCTCTGCTCCTAGGCATCATGGTCTCTCCTACCTAGTGTCGAACTGTCACCCTGTCTTGCAAGCTAAAGGTTATAAGGATTAGGGTTCCACCATGCTTGTCTCGAAGGCTCTCACCTACTGTTGATGTGGTTGACCTCCAGTCTCTCTGTGTTTGGTTCCACCGAGCGAACCCTTGGTTATTTTGTTCATTAGTTACAAAGACCTATTTTGATAAACCAGTCGCACCCTGTCGGGCATCCTGTTGACTGTCATAAGTTGGTTAAGTAATATTGACAGTGGATTTGATTGATTGGATTGTCTCTGTTGATCAGGTTGATTGGAGAGTCGTAATTGGAAATGATAATAGGCATACAATCACTGCCTTCTTTTGTTGTAATAGTTGAATCGATAACTCAACATTGTTTTAAATGGTTTGATTGGGAGTAATTGGATATGTATAGTCACAGAGATGCCTTCTTTGCATTATGCGTTGGTCTGTGTGTTTCCTACAACGTGGTATAATTTGAAGTGATGGTTGCTATTGCTGTGTGTTTAATTTGCTTGATTGGGATTATTGCAATTCCAAGTATTGATAACTGTGGCCTAGCTGTTCACTGTGGATAATTTATAGACATCGTGCATCATTTTGTTTTATTGCACCATCAGAGATGAGCACGGGGTTTTGGTAATATGGTTTCATTTCAAATTTAATTATTAAATTGGTTAAAGGAATGGAATCATGCATGTTTTAAAAGAGTCTGTTCAACTCAGGAAAGACCTATGTCTATGTTTGATTTGAGAAATGAAATTATGGGCAATGGTTGATGTTTTTTTACTGAACAGATTTCAAGCAGTAGGACTGTGTGTTCCTTGGATTTTGTTTTAAATATGAAAGGGAAGTAAATGAAAAGAAACAAAATTCTTTTAACAAGATGGGTGAAGTCATGATGATTTTGAGTATGATTAGTCTGTGTTAATTGAAAGTTTTTAAGGAAATTGAATGTGGATAGTGAACAAGTTTTGACACACAGTAATTGTAAATTGGCCATAATAGTTGTTTGATTGGTGCTGGAACAGTTGTATTGAATACAAAACTATTTTTATGGATTAATTACTTAGTTTTTCGAATAGTATTCGCTCTTTTTCCCTACCATTATTTCACTTTTCGCTCATTGCAATTCCCCTTGCCTTCCCATATTCATTACCCACTCCCTATTCCTAAAATTTAATTATAGTTAAGATAAGTTCTGTATTATGACAATTAAGGGATCGCAGGGATGAATTACAGTGATATATTCTTTTGGTTTACGATACAATTGATTGTTTGATGTCTGCGAGCAGTAATCATGTTCTTTCCCCCCCTAATTTTAACATTTTTCACTCACTACAACCCCTCACATATCCCAGAACCCTTGTTCACCCCCTTGCTCATTAATAACTACTACACAATTTGTATGGATTGGATTGCATGAGTTTGATATGTTGCTGAGCCAAATTTTATTTCATGATTTAAAAGAGTTGTCATGTATGGTTGTTAAAGAAACTATTTTCTAATCAATTATGCATACAGGAATGAGCTTTTTCAGCAGAGGTAGCCATGGCATGGGTAACCAAGGAAGAGGTAATTGGAACAGGGGTCGTAGAAGGCCAAGATTATCTATACACTTTGATGCAAACTTGCAAGAGTTAGGTAAGCTATTTCAAGCTGGATTTTTAACTGGATTGGGCAAGGAGTGGTCCAACCTAGGCTTGAAAGGCCTCCCTTCCAAGCGCCACAGGTTCCTGGTATCCTAGTACCTCCTCATGTCTCATTGTAGCCTGAAGTCCCCCAAAACGACGAATGGCAAGAGATTGTCCACATGACAGTCTCCCAACATCGTGGCTGGCCTAACTTGTCTCTACCTCCTCCTCCACCTATCAATCAAATTATCCAAGCTGCCCCTGTCCACTCACCAATACAGTCTTCCCATGTAAGCCAAAGGTTAAAAACCAAGGCCCACCATGCTCCCGACAAAGGAAAAGCAACTGTTGCCCCTTCCTCATCCTCAAATGACTCTGATAAATCTGTGTCCTCCCGCTTGCATTTGAGAGATGATTGCTCTCATGCGATCAATGAGATTAGGCCTAAAGGCTCCACACAACCTAAGGCAAATTCAGAGAGATCAAAAGGTGATAACAACAACAAGGGAAAGATTGCCTCCCAGAGTGGGAAATATGGATTTTAAGTTTTTATTTATTAATTGTTGAGAATAGTTCACTTTTGAAATTTTGGACAACACACTATTTTTTGGATATATGGGTACTATATTTTTGGAAATAATTTCAATTATCATTGATATAAATTGTCAAAATATGAAAATGATGATGAGATTCACAAGGAGGGAAGTTTTATTTGCTTAACTAGTTGTGTTATTATTGTTAGAGAATTAAAGGGAGTCACAATGGGTTCCACCTACTTGTTATTATTTATTTAAAACCCTTATTATGATTTTATTACTTTTCCCCCTTAACTGAAAAGTTGGTTGAGTTTTAGTTAACTTAACTAAGGAAGTAGTTCAACTACTTCAACCAATTCTAATTTGCTTAAAGGAAAAAGGAAAGGGAGGAACAAGAAAGACAATAGAAGGAGAAGCATACTAAGGTTTGCTCTTTGAGTTTTGTTGAGATAATTTAGTTTTCATTAATTCCTTAATTCATTAGAAGCCTAATTATTTTTTATTATAGCAGGGTCCTATTGTAGACAACAAGATTCAGGGCTGAATTACATCATTTAGACACTTGTTTTTCAGAGATGTTGATATATCTTTGATAGTTTGTGTAGACTTGTCTGTCTGTGAATTAGATTTCATGGATGAAAAAGGATATTGTGTAGAGTTGTGTAGGCAACAATCTGTGGCAAGCTGATCCAGCTTTTAAAGTTCAGTTTTTTACTTTCTGTCAGAAGTCCTTTTGTATGTTTCATCGGGGATGTCTAAGTTTGACTTTGGTCCAAAACTTCCTCATGAAATTTTGTAAAGAAAACGATTCTTTGATGAATTGGAATGAAATCAAGGATTGCTTTATGTCTCATCTATTTTGATTATTGACTTGGTGTCTTTACTTCTGCCTCTATATTTATTTAAGCATCTGTTATGTTCAGAAAATTACATAAATAATGAAATTTTCAGCAAGCTTTTATTTATAAAAAACCATCCTAAGCACTTGTAAACAATACTTGTGAATTAGGATAACATTTTGATGGCTATAAACATAGGGTGATATTCCCGTCTATCTTGCTTTAGCCAAGCGGGATATGAAAATGCTTGAGTAAGATCATCTCATATCTTTTCCTCAACATTTATTTGGCGACCATACTGGGGAGATCTTCAATATCTCTCTGGTTAATTTTTATGCTTAATTAGCATCGAATACATCTATTTTTCTGATATTGATTCTTTGACTGTTTTATTTCTTAACGACTGTGCTTGTTGCAAGGCAACCCAATATTGAGCCCGATCTTCAAGATTAGACCAACATTGCTTTGAATTTGTTTAAAACCATTTTAGACACTGTTAATACTCGGGCTGAGCTTAATCATTCATGGGCAGCAATTGAACGAGATATTAATGCCCAAGAATGTTGGGAAGCTAGACGTAGACAACCTAGAAATCAACAATAACCTTCTTGTTCCTTCAACTTTGGCCTTCCTTTCATGTCCTTATACTCTCGTGTTTCTAGGAGAAGAAGAGGCTTATCACCTGAAATTAATCCTATTTCTAAAATATGAAGAAGGAACATTGTGTTATCAACCCAACAAAGTGCTCTAAGGAGAACCTTGTCTGATTCATCCAGTTCATCTTTCTCTCCCTCACCTATCATCCACAACATGGAATCTAGCGGTGGCTCTGGTGGCACTAGAAGTGCTTCCTCCTCTCAGTATTTAGTTTCGTCAGTGATTGGTAGATTATATAGCCACCATATCCCTGTCCAATCTACCACAAATCCCACCAAAGTCATTAAAAAGTATGGGATTTTTCAGTTTGAAGAAGACTCTACAACCACACTGTGGCATGTTTCCTCTCCTCTTAACCTAGCACCTGCTACTCGTCCACTTCCTAAATTCAAAGAGAATCTTCCTAGGTTTTAGGGGAATAACACTGTCACTACAAATGAACACCTGATGGCATTTTCTAATGCTTGTCACAACATAAGAGCCGATGACAATGATACTTGCATGCGCTTATTCGTCAATTCCTTGGAAGGAAAGGCTGCAATCAATTTCTTTGAACTTCCTCCTAAGATTCTGTCTACTTGGGAGGAGTTGGTTTATTGGTTCAAGTTGACCTATGGGAAATATAAAAGCCCAGTTGAGTAGTTATGAGAGTACAATAACATCGCCTATAAGAATGGTGAGACCATCAAGTCCTTCAAATTGCATTTCACTAAGTTATACAATCAAATCCCTAAACTCATTCGACCTCAGAACCAAGCCTCTTTCATGCATTACTACAATGCATTACCTTCCCCATATCGTCATAGGCTTGAGGAAAAATCCATCGATAACCTTGGCTCTGCTATGCATACTTATTTAGAGTATGAAGAAAAACTTGAAAGAACAGGTCTTCCTCAGGGAGAATCGGTTAAACAAACATACATGTCTGCCCTTGTACAACTAGTACAAGATATGAATAATCGTATGATAGCGTATGAGAGAAAGGGAAATGTCTCCCCTCTCACCCCTGGAGCTTCATCCTCTTCTGCAACCCTTTAGAAATCCAATGGAAAATAATTTTCATCCTAAAGCTCTCATGCCTCGAAGTTGGTGTAAATTTTGCGAGGAACACCACGAGGAAACCACATGTGAGGTAAGGAAGAGTGCCATAGATAAGATCTTTGGTAAAATACCAAAAACTACCATCGCTGTCCTAGATTTTTCAGAGCCAGAAGATGTCATGATCATAAATACTAGGAACAAATCCTACGCTCCCAAGGGAAAATATGATCCTCCCCACAATTCTTCTAGCCCAAGCTCATCCTCACTAGCTGCTACTATTCAGGTTCCTAAGGTTCCTGACAGTCAAGGAACTACTTCCCCTCTCCCCTCTTCCAAATACAATATTTTGAATCAGTTGGCAAACATCAAAGAAGATGCAACCCTTCTGGACATGGTTGTCATCCATGAACAACAGAGGCATCTAAAACAATTCATGGAAGGAAAAGCTTCCGTTGTATCCAACCTCTCTAAAGAGGTAAATGAAGAGGATTCGTTTGTAAATAAAGTAGGTGTACATAACTTTATATACCCTGTAAAAAATCCCCCTTTTTATATTTCTGTAAATATTATGGATAAGATCGCCCATTGTTGCCTCATTGATGGTGGTTCGGGCCCAAGTGTGATGTTGAAGATTATTATGGAAGAGCTAGGCTTGTCTTGTAGAAACGAAAACGCTAGGAGCATGCTCTCTTATAATAGTCTACAACAAATGACCATAGGTGAGATTAAAGATGTGACCTTAGTTTTGTGCGCACACCCTGAAATAAGGACAACCCTTAGTATTCAAGTAATTGATATGCCAGTAAGCAATTACTCGATCATCTTAGGAAGATATTGACAAGCTTTGACGAGTGGATACCTCTCACTCGACGAGACACACTTATCCGTTCTTCAGAATGGTAAAAACATTATAGTCCTTAGAGAGGGAAGGATTTCATCTTATGTAGAAAGTGTCCCACAACCTAATTTGAACTATATTGAAGAGGACCTAGGGGTGTATTCCATATTTTCCGAGGAAGATAACATTCCCTTGGAACATATTGATTTAGATGATGGTATGTGGCATATGCACTTTGATGGTTCATGCTCTAATGAAGGTAACAAAGCTGGCATAATCTTGTACTCTCTTGTGGGGAAAATTCATAACTTTTCTTACAGGTTGGAGTTTTCTTTCACAAATAATGTCATTGAATTCGAAGCTTTATTATTAGGAATTGAAAACACCTATAATATTGGTTGTGGTCACCTTTCAATTTTTGGAGACTCCAAGCTTGTTGTGAACCTTGCACGCAAGATATAATATCCTAGCAACAAGTTGATGAAACGATATATCCAAACAATTTGGGAACTTATCTCGAACCTATTATCTTTCAACATTACTTAGGTTAAGAGGGAATTAAACTCAATGGCTGATCGATTAGCTGTTTTCACAACCTCTTCTAATCGACAACTTCTGCCACAAATACCTGATTGTAATTTTCAATCTCTATATCGTCCACATATCTCTGACAATATAGAATCTTGGCAGGTCTTCCCTAGCGATGAGATCATCTGTCCTTCATTCAAAATGAACCTTATAAGCCCAAAGAAATTATATCCATAGAAGATAACAAGATTCCTAAAGGCTTGACTCCCATAGAGAGTTTGTTTTCATAGAGTGATGTAGGAAATAAAGAGAAACATAAAGAAGAGGAGTCGAAAAGGAAGGTGGGTGAAACCATCTCCTTGAACATTAGAACACCTGAGTCTCCAAAGAATGTTAAAATAGGTGCCCAATGTTCCGATGAAGAGAAAATGAAGTTTTCCAAGCTACTTGGTGAATTTCAAAATGTTTTTGCTTGGTCTTATGAGGATCTTCATGGTTTTTATCCTGGTCTTATACAACATGCCATCCCTATCAAGGAAGGCATAAAACCAGTTAGGCAAAAACAAAGACCGGTCAACCCTGCATTGGAAGCAACTATTCGAAAGGAATTGGAAAAAATCTTGAAGGCTGGAATTATCTTTCTGGTCAAGTACCCTGAATGGATTTCCAAATTGGTTCCTGTTTGGAAAGTCATTGATCATATTAGATTTTGTGTTGATTTTCTCACATTCAATCAGGCTATTATGAGAGATCACTTTCCTCTCCCTAACATGGAAATGATTCTACAACAAGTTGCAAGGTCACAAATGATGCCCTTACTTGACAATTTTTCTGGTTACAATCAAATCAAGATAAAAGGGGAATATCTGTACAAAGCCACCCTTATTACTTATTGGGGTACCTTCAATTACGAACATATTCCTTTTGGCTTATCTGGTACGAGTACAAATTTTAAAATATCTATGCAAATGAATTTCAACGATTTGATTGGTAAGATTATTCATGTTTATCTTGATGATCTAATCGTGTGCTTTAAAGGGCTATCAATTGTCTCCAAGTTTTAAAATTTATGGCTGGGTCCTTTCAAAATCACTTTTGTCCTAGGTACTAACTCTTACATTCTAAAATATTTACAATAATGATTGTTTTCCTACAACACTAACGAATCTCACTTGAAACATTACGCGGAACCAACTTGAAAAGTTTTAACGCTGCTTGGATTTTCTATACATTAGTAGTTTAGTTTTGCTTTCATTTTTTGCCACTGTTTTCATTTTTGCTTTTACAGTAGTTTGATTTCTGCTTTCCTTTTTAATAACTTCCTGCTGCTTTTACATTTTATTATTTTATTTTCTGCTGTTTTAAATTTTGTAATCTCATTTCTATCATGATTTTATTGCTTTTCATCTTTTTAGTTTGATTTTGGTGTTTTTGAAAACTTGCAATAAAACATATGTGCCCTTGCAAAAGTAACTTTATGTACGATCCCTTTGATGAATGATGTCCACTCCTTTGTGAATCCTTTTAGTATTGTCCTCACCAACTCTGAATCAACCATTGTCTCCCCAATTGCAGCCAATTCATCTCGAACTTGTCGAATATGGGTGAGATAACTTGTCATCGTATATGATCTTGTCATCTTTATGTCTCTGAGCTTCTCCCTTAGCACCATCATGTAATTAACATCTTACTCTAAGAATTTTTTTTCAAATCCTCCCAAATATCCATGGTTGTTGTGTTTCCCAATAAATGATGGATCAAATGATCCTTCACTCCATCTATAATTATGTTTCTATATTTCACATCCTTTTGATTATGAATGACCATATCTGTCGCATCTATTGGATGGGTTATCTGATTATTAGCAAATTCCTAGATATCGTTCCCCATCAACACCAACATTATTCTCTCCTTCTAAGGACTGTATTTCGAAACCCCATCCAACCTATCCTCAAATCACAATCCAGTTTCCACTTCCAAGATCCGATCTGATAACCCTTTGCTGAAACTGCCCCTGTATTGTCCTATATGGCCCTATACGTGCTTGTCACCACTGCAAATTCTGTATGTATGTTCCTTATCTTATTGATTCCCATGCTTGTGCTTACTACACCCCATGTATAACTCCATAAACCTAGAAAATACTAGTTCTTCCTCAGTACTGTTGTTTCCCTGAAATATGTCCTTTGATTTCCATTTGTTGGTTATAGATATGACAAGATATCGTTGCAGATCCAATATATATGCTTTCAATAGTTATGTATATGAGATCTGGTTTCCTCTAAGAGAAACATACTATGATACCATGTTTATTTTATCCCTCTACCCAACACTTGATAAATAATTCCAAACAAATCACTTATTGAATTAAAGCACAACTGAGTATTCAACTAAACATGCAACGAAAGAATAAATAAGGAAGCCAAAAAATATTACAAACAAGACACAAATATTTTCGAGTATAAACCCATGGAAAAAACCCCAGAGGGAAAACCAATACTTAGATGCTTTTATTAAGGTCAAATAAGGGCTCTCGTAATAGGGATAATCCCCCACTTAGAGAAATACAACTACATAAAAACTTGACACAATATGTTCTGATGTACGACCCTTAAACAACATCCTTTTTGAGGTGTAAATTCCTTCCCTTTGTCACACCCACGTATACACGTGTGTCTCCATTGGCACCCATGTACATTTACAAAAATATTGTATGACAACTTTCATATAATGCTACGCTTTCCTCTGGCTTCCGTAAACTAAAACCCACCTGCGGCTTCCTTTGTTCTCTCTTCTCCTTGACCTATATGATATATAGATTGAAATCCTTCTCCACCTATCAAATATCTTGAATCACAATACTTCGTGATCAACCTTCTCTACATCAACACTTGGACGAAATCTCTTCACCCAATCAATGATATCTCCTCACTCTTGTGTAAGAAAAATTCCTTCTTTGCTTCTACACTCTCAACCAACTCCACACGAGCAAATCCTTCTTTTCTTCTCTGTATAAAAGTCCTATCTTGGTCTCTCACCAAAATTATGACCTTGGTATCTCACCAAAAGGTGTCTTCTCCTTTTCCCTATCATTTCTTTTATAATATTGAGTTATAACCTAACCCTAATCTCCAAATTGATTGACGACTGAGATTACTTCTCACCTCATTTAAGATCAATGGATTATTTACATGCTACTTACTTTTATCATTTTCCTTAAATAAAAATAAACTTACTAATAAAAACACTTTTCTTTAATAATTACATTAACTAAAGTAAAGTCTCACACTTAGAAGGCTTTCGATGACTTCCACATGCCATACATGTGCCAATGTGGAATTACCTGTTTGATGCTACATGCATCAACAACTCCAAGTTCAAAACATATATTTATAATGGATATGAGAAACATTATTCATTGCAATGGTCAAGAATTCCTTTTTGTTTCCATTATGGGAGAACCTTTAAGTTTCCTCCAACTTTAGTATTGTTTCCAGTTAGTTATTGCAAGTTTTTTTTTAAATTTTGTTCATTATTTTTTTTGAAGTTTTTTTCATCATTGTTATTTCTAGTTTAATAAATTTCTAGTAGAATGAACTAATTTTTGATTTACTAATATGTTTTTTTCAATATTAGTAGTTATATAATTATTTCAAGAAAGAAAAAATCCTCCAAAGATGAGGAAAAACAAATAGAATAATCCTCCAAAGAGAAAGAACAACAAGAAGAAAACTCTGAAGTCACTGCTCTAAAAGACAATATACCCGATTCTCTTAATTCTCACTCTTTCTAATATTGGTCTCTTGATGAAGATAAAAGAAATGAGACAATCAATCTAGACAACAACATAGGTGTCTCTTCTTCAAATAAGGAAGAAGAGGATGAGGATGAAGAAAAGAATGAGGATGAGGATGATGAAGCCTCTCCTCATTTGGTTGTAGTATATATTACTTATTATAACACGTTTTCTTTTTATCTAGGAAGTTATTACAACCTCCTTTGAAATGATGGTTTTTGTAAAATGTTTATAAACAATAATGTTCATAACCTTTAATAGAAAATTGTTTAGAGTAATATTTATTTTTTGTATAATATTTATATAAATTAATAGAATTATTCTCAAAGAAAGAACTTGCTTTGTATATTAT